>CM050168.1:254482958-254495458 GCA_027410445.1 Discoglossus pictus | reverse complement strand
CAAGGTAGGTTGCTTAGAATTTTTATGCTCTCCTCAAGTGCTGTTTATCCCAGACTGGCCTGAGGAAGGGCTGATTTCCTTGGGAACCGTTTATAAAAAAAAGCAGATGCTCACATTGGGTGTTCCAGAAAAACATGGGTGTAATTTACACCCTAGGGCGAAGAAAAAGGGGATAACTATTTTTTTTATTAATATTAGTCAGCACTAATGATATACATAGAGCTGTCACCATCATCATCATCTTTTGTTGCATACATTTATATCAGAGAAGACAATGACAACAGAAAGGAAAGAGATAGTGGTCCCTCAGTGTGTGTGTGTGTGTTATTTCGTTATTTTTGGGGTTTAAATGTCATTATTCTTGTCAATGTGGGATTATGTTTTTCTCAACCACACTAGGCCATGCAGAAGAATATAAATGGGCGATAATGTATATTAAAATGATGTTAAATTTATACAGTAACAAATTAATGGACATTGATTTTTTGTTACATTGTTAAATATCCTCTTTCTGTTGTGTCACATTGTTTTCTTTTGTAAATATAGGTCTCACAGCACAAAAACATATTCAGAAGTTTAACTGCTCTTGGGGCTTGTCCTCTGCCAGCCAATGGGATCTACAGACTAAAATGCTCTGTAAACTTCATTGAAACAAACAGGATATGCAAAGAGGTTTTAATTAATATATTCTCATGCAAAACAAAATGTTTATAATGTGCTTTGTTAGATGCTTGAAAAAAACAAACAGTTGTGGTTCATGTCCCCTTAAGTTAATGGAGTCCATGTATATTTTTAGTCAAACAATGAAATTCCAGAAAATATCCCAAAACAATCCCTTTCTAATTCAAATTGTGCACACAGGAAGGGACTGGTGTAAAGAGAGGATATAACGGGTTGACAAATGTATCTGAAATTTACGAGCCAGTGAGTTTAATTTTAAGAGCCATGGTGTATGTGTTGTTCAGTCGTGTCTGACTCACCATGACCTCATGGACAGCAACACACCATGCAGATCCACTTGGTATTCATGGCAGAGTTACTGAAACGGGTTGTCAGTTCCTTCTCCAGTGGGCCACAGAATACAGCTCCTTGTATTCCTAGGGGGTCTCCAATTCAAGTACTGACCAGGCCCAACCCTGCATCGATTCAGGGTGGTGTAACGTCTTGGTTCCGTGACTGGAACTGAACCCAGGTCACAGTGGCGAAAGCACCAAATCCTAACCACTGGACCACCAGGGAACCCTCAGAAGCCAGGGTATGGAGAGCTATGGCTCCCTGGCTCCTGGGATTTTTGAAACCCTGGGATATACCCAAGTTACTTCAGTATTAGACACGTCTTGATACCAGGCTTAATCATGTGAAGGCGCTCTGAAAGTCGCCACCAGTTCTAAACATGCCAAAAAACCCGATCAGTACATCACATACAATATTATAACCCTTGCCAGTAATAACATGGTACTCGTGTAAGGATGTGGCCAATAAACTGAACATACATAACAGTATTCAGTTATATTACAACTTCAAAGCTCAGGGTTACTTAGGGACACACTTATTAAATCTAAAAATAATAATCCCTTGGATGGCTGTAAAGTAGGTATATATCTGAATACATCAATATACTGTATTTAACATGGAAAAGGCTCCTATAGTGTCTCTCTCTCATACATTATATATATATATATATACACATACATACACAGTATATTGTTATGATTGTTATTTTATGTTAAAAAATATTTAGGATAAAAGCACAAGATTGTTATACTGTATTTTTTCTACACTTGTTTTTCATATATGATCTTTTAAAGGCAGGAGGGAGAATTTTGGACTACACTGGCCCTTTAAGGTGTAAAGAGCACCTGTAAATATTTGATAGAGTGTTTCTTAATACATGAAGTATAAATTAATAAAGAGACAGAGTTCGCTGTGATGAGCATACAATGAGAGCATGTACAAAGACTCGAGAGCTGAAATAAAACATGAACTGTATCCAAGGCCCATCCTTACTGATCAGGTAGGCAAACACACAGCAAAATCACTACCAAAGTATTATTATTATTATTAGACCTTATTTATAATTAACCAACATATAGAGCTAGACAGTCCAAGAAAAATACAATATCAACATAAGGCAAAAAATGGAGGGCTCTGTCTTTGAGCTTAAATGCTAAATAAAGTTGCATCAGTGCTTTCTGAATATGTAAAATAGATAAATATGCGGCCCTTTAAAGGACAACTGTGATCATATAATTAGAATATACTATAAAGAAGAAATAAAATAATCAAGCCTTTAATATATTAGATTTATATCCAATTCTGCTGCTTTTGGACATACCCTTTTGTTCTCTGCTGAATGGAAGGAGAATTTGATTGAACAGGAAGTGGGATTGTGGTATCTTAACTGTCAGAGCTTTCAGTAGCAGTAACGGACAAGAACGTTTACAAATAAACTCTCAGGAGGGAGTGCAACACAGAATCAGTTAAAAAATTGAAAATTGAAAAATTAAAAATGAATTCCTACAGTAAAGAATAATTTGGTATAAAAGATAAAAAATGTAAAGGTTGTGTTTATTTATTTTTTGTTCTAAAATAATTTTGCTTATTATGAGGTTTACTTACTCAAAAGACTATATGGAAAAAATGACCACATTGGTCCTTTGACATGACATCCATATATGATAACACACATTGTATGCTTAGTTGCATTTCTGGTAGTTCCCACATATCATTACCCACATGGACACATTGATAAGTAGTGTTTACCTGTGTGGGTCGCCATGGGGAGGGGGGAGGAGAAGTACTTGGCCGCCTGGAAGTGTCCTGGATGCTGCACCGCGCTGTGGCCGGCAGGAGGATTCATTCGGCCGGCTCCACGGTGACTCAGGTGAGGTGGCGGTGCAAACTCCCGGCCGTCCATCCCGGGAGGGGGATTAGCGAGGGATAGTGTTTCTTAGAGGGAGGTCCCGGGGGTGTGGCCGGGCTCCTCTTGCAGCTCCCGGATCATCCTCTGCAGAGGAGAAAAAAACAAACAGTTACTGGTGTGATGTGCAGGGCTTATATATTATCATGGAGAGTCATATAGTTGAGTTTACATAGTAATTGAGGTTGAAAAAATATGTTTAGTCCATCAAGTTCAACCTTTTTAGATCTCCTATGATTTTTTATATAATTTATATCAGGAGTGGCCAAGTTCTGGAGAGCCCTAAACATGCCAGGATTTGAGGTTATCCCTGCTCTGTACAGGCGAATGAATCACTTCTTCAGTCATCCTGATTGACTCACCTGTGCATAGAAAGGATATCCCTAAATACAGGCCTGTGTGTGGGCTCTCCAGGACCAGGCAATAAAAAAAGTGCATTATCAATTCAATGTTATTAAAAATTGCATTTCCATACAATAAACTCACTGAAGTTTGCAGTTCTTACAGTCTTTCTGATCCACCAACTAAAGAGTCTCTGCACGTCTTGCTACGGGTAGATCTTTGTCTTTAAATGTTGTTTGCAATTTGGGCTCTGAATATATTGCCTCTACTGCAAGACATTCTGCGTGCTTAGACCCCATGGAGTAGTTTATTTGATCGGCAGTCACTCCATGGGTTGTGAGCATGCCCAGTCTTTCGTTTTTCGTAGCTCACATTGGAAGCATTCGGTACAGAGCCACAAGGTGTAATCAGTAATTACTGACAGGTACCTGCTATTAGCAAGACATATAGAGAGTCTTTATCTGGTGAAACAGAAAGGCTGACTGAAGGTAAAAACTGTGAACTTTAATTAAAGTTTATTGTAGGAATTTTCAGTTTATAATATAATTACATTTATGACGTACCTGTTGTTACCTGTAGTTTACATTATAACATATTTATAACCACTACTGTATCATTTTAACTTGTATCTATCCCATAAAGAGACTTATGTGGTATGGGAAGCTGCTCACTAATGAATCATATGTTGGATCCTGTGTGATCAATAATATATTAGAAGATTGGGAGGGATCCCTGCAACTGAGTCCATTAAAGGGCTCACTATACAGCAGAAAACAAATGGATTGCATCAGTACAGGTCATATACAGAATCAATGTAGTCTGGTTACATCACTTGCATTTTATATAAATATATACATTATTTATTCTCTGTACAGTATATTGTTCATGGTCCCCTTTAAACAAAAAGTAGACTAAAGCATGCTTTCTGTATTTCCTTAATAAGGGTTTGGCTTTATTTTTTTTGATGCAAAAAAATGTCATGCTTACAAAAACAATTGTATTCCTTGTCCCTTTAATGGAGAAGCAGAGTGAAAAATGATGAGGGGCTTTTTATAGTACAATGCAGGCTGATTATCACAGCCCATGTGATCTGCATATACATCTTCATTCTTTGTATGTCTCTTTAAATAGTCAAGGCAGCTATGGAAAATAAGATGTCCTAAAACCCACTAACATTTCTATATATGATGTGATGATATAATAGATTATATGAAAATATCTGATCAACTATTCATTAATAGAGACTCTAATTATGTGGACCCCATAATATTATGCCATACAATATTGTATCTATGACCCATACATCTTACAATGAGACCCCACAACCTGAATCCATACAATACTGTCTATGGTACATAAATAATACAATAAGACCCCACAGCCTGAATCTATACAATATTGTATCTGTGACCCATAAATGATACAATAAGACCCCACAACCTGAATGTATACAATATTGTATCTGTGACCCATAAATGATACAATAAGACCCCACAACCTGAATCTATACAATATTGTATCTGTGACCCATAAATGATACAATAAAACCCCACAACCTGAATCTATACAATATTGTATCTGTGACCCATAAATGATACAATAAGACCCCACAACCTGAATCTATACAATATTGTATCTGTGACCCATAAATGATACAATAAGACCCCACAACCTGAATCTATACAATATTGTATCTGTGACCCATAAATGATACAATGAGACGCCACAACCTGAATCTATACAATATTGTATCTGTGACCCATAAATGATACAATAAGACCCCACAACCTGAATGTATACAATATTGTATCTGTGACCCATAAATGATACATCCTGAATCTATACAATATTGTATCTATGACCCATAAATGATACAATAAGACCCCACAACCTGAATCTATACAATACTGTATCTGTGACCCATAAATGATACAATAAGACCCCACAACCTGAATCTATACAATATTGTATCTGTGACCCATAAATGATACAATGAGACCCCACAACCTGAATCTATACAATATTGTATCTGTGACCCATAAATGATACAATAAGACCCCACAACCTGAATCTATACAATATTGTATCTGTGACCCATAAATGATACAATGAGACCCCACAACCTGAATGTATACAATATTGTATCTGTGACCCATAAATGATACAATAAGACCCCACAACCTGAATCTATACAATATTGTATATGTGACCCATAAATGATACAATAAGACCCCCACAACCTGAATCTATACAATATTGTATCTGTGACCCATAAATGATACATCCTGAATCTATACAATATTGTATCTATGACCCATAAATGATACAATAAGACCCCACAACCTGAATCTATACAATATTGTATCTGTGACCCATAAATGATACATCCTGAATCTATACAATATTGTATCTATGACCCATACATGATACAATAAGACCCCACAGCCTGAATCTATACAATATTGTATCTGTGACCCATAAATGATACAATAAGACCCCACAACCTGAATGTATACAATATTGTATCTGTGACCCATAAATGATACAATAAGACCCCACAACCTGAATGTATACAATATTGTATCTGTGACCCATAAATGATACAATAAGACCCCACAACCTGAATCTATACAATATTGTATCTGTGACCCATAAATGATACAATAAGACCCCACAACCTGAATCTATACAATATTGTATCTGTGACCCATAAATGATACAATAAGACCCCACAACCTGAATCTATACAATATTGTATCTGTGACCCATAAATGATACAATGAGACGCCACAACCTGAATCTATACAATATTGTATCTGTGACCCATAAATGATACAATAAGACCCCACAACCTGAATGTATACAATATTGTATCTGTGACCCATAAATGATACATCCTGAATCTATACAATATTGTATCTATGACCCATAAATGATACAATAAGACCCCACAACCTGAATCTATACAATATTGTATCTGTGACCCATAAATGATACAATGAGACCCCACAACCTGAATCTATACAATATTGTATCTGTGACCCATAAATGATACAATAAGACCCCACAACCTGAATCTATACAATATTGTATCTGTGACCCATAAATGATACAATGAGACCCCACAACCTGAATGTATACAATATTGTATCTGTGACCCATAAATGATACAATAAGACCCCACAACCTGAATCTATACAATATTGTATATGTGACCCATAAATGATACAATAAGACCCCCACAACCTGAATCTATACAATATTGTATCTGTGACCCATAAATGATACATCCTGAATCTATACAATATTGTATCTATGACCCATAAATGATACAATAAGACCCCACAACCTGAATCTATACAATACTGTATCTGTGACCCATAAATGATACAATAAGACCCCACAACCTGAATCTATACAATATTGTATCTGTGACCCATAAATGATACAATAAGACCCCACAACCTGAATCTATACAATATTGTATCTGTGACCCATAAATGATACAATGAGACCCCACAACCTGAATCTATACAATATTGTATCTGTGACCCATAAATGATACAATAAGACCCCACAACCTGAATGTATACAATATTGTATCTGTGACCCATAAATGATACAATGAGACCCCACATCCTGAATTCTTACAATATTGTATCTATGACCCATAAATGATACAATAAGACCCCACAACCTGATTTCATACAATATTGTTGTATCTGTGACCCATAAATGATACAATAAGACCCCACAACCTGAATCTATACAATACTGTATCTGTGACCCATAAATGATACAATAAGACCCCACAACCTGAATGTATACAATATTGTATCTGTGACCCATAAATGATACAATAAGACCCCACAACCTGAATCTATACAATATTGTATCTGTGACCCATAAATGATACAATGAGACGCCACAACCTGAATCTATACAATATTGTATCTGTGACCCATAAATGATACAATAAGACCCCACAACCTGAATGTATACAATATTGTATCTGTGACCCATAAATGATACAATGAGACCCCCACATCCTGAATTCTTACAATATTGTATCTATGACCCATAAATGATACAATAAGACCCCACAACCTGATTTCATACAATATTGTTGTATCTGTGACCCATAAATGATACAATAAGACCCCACAACCTGAATCTATACAATACTGTATCTGTGACCCATAAATGATACAATAAGACCCCACAACCTGAATGTATACAATATTGTATCTGTGACCCATAAATGATACAATAAGACCCCACAACCTGAATCTATACAATATTGTATCTGTGACCCATAAATGATACAATGAGACGCCACAACCTGAATCTATACAATATTGTATCTGTGACCCATAAATGATACAATAAGACCCCACAACCTGAATGTATACAATATTGTATCTGTGACCCATAAATGATACAATGAGACCCCACAACCTGAATGTATACAATATTGTATCTGTGACCCATAAATGATACAATAAGACCCCACAACCTGAATCTATACAATATTGTATCTGTGACCCATAAATGATACAATAAGACCCCACAACCTGAATGTATACAATATTGTATCTGTGACCCATAAATGATACAATGAGACCCCACATCCTGAATTCTTACAATATTGTATCTATGACCCATAAATGATACAATAAGACCCCACAACCTGATTTCATACAATATTGTTGTATCTGTGACCCATAAATGATACAATAAGACCCCACAACCTGAATCTATACAATACTGTATCTGTGACCCATAAATGATACAATAAGACCCCACAACCTGAATCTATACAATATTGTATCTGTGACCCATAAATGATACAATAAGACCCCACAACCTGAATCTATACAATATTGTATCTGTGACCCATAAATGATACAATAAGACCCCACAACCTGAATGTATACAATATTGTATCTGTGACCCATAAATGATACAATGAGACACCACAACCTGAATCTATACAATATTGTATCTGTGACCCATAAATGATACAATAAGACCCCACAACCTGAATGTATACAATATTGTATCTGTGACCCATAAATGATACAATGAGACCCCACATCCTGAATTCTTACAATATTGTATCTATGACCCATAAATGATACAATAAGACCCCACAACCTGATTTCATACAATATTGTTGTATCTGTGACCCATAAATGATACAATAAGACCCCACAACCTGAATCTATACAATACTGTATCTGTGACCCATAAATGATACAATAAGACCCCACAACCTGAATGTATACAATATTGTATCTGTGACCCATAAATGATACAATGAGACCCCACAACCTGAATCTATACAATATTGTATCTGTGACCCATAAATGATACAATGAGACCCCACAACCTGAATGTATACAATATTGTATCTGTGACCCATAAATGATACAATAAGACCCCACAACCTGAATCTATACAATATTGTATCTGTGACCCATAAATGATACAATGAGACCCCACAACCTGAATGTATACAATATTGTATCTGTGACCCATAAATGATACAATGAGACCCCACATCCTGAATTCTTACAATATTGTATCTATGACCCATACATGATACAATAAAAACCCACAACCTGAATCCATACAATATTGTATCTGTGACCCATAAATGATACAATAAGACCCCACAGCCTGAATCCATACAATATTGTTGTATATATGCCAAATAAATAATACAATAAAACCCCACAACCTGATTTCTTGCAGTACCAGATCCACCACACATACATGATACACAGTGTATCGTCTTACAGTACTGGATCTACAACTCATAATTGAAACAATAAGCCCCCACAACCTGATTCCTTACAATACTGGATTTCTGTGCTAGCCAATAACACCCAAGCATTATAATGAGGAGTATTCAATTACAATCACCTCTGGCAATGAGACGGTTAAATAATAGAGGGATGGGGATCACAGTTATATTTAAGCAAATATTGCACATTAAAATAGTGATAGGAATGAAACGTTACCTTTGAACCACCCATAGTATCAGATAATTATTAGTGTACACTTAATTCGAATTAACAGCAATAATTATTAGAGTAATTACTGGAGCATAGATATATATGTGAGGGGCCTGGGGGTGTAGGGGGGGGGGGTGAGCAGATGGGACCTGAAACTATGGGACTCATTAACCCCATCAATACCAGAACAGCACAGACAAGTTGTTAGTCCACAGGGAGAGTGTGACATATATGTGTGATATTATATATATATATATATATATATATATATATATATATATATATATATATATATATCCAAGTCCAACGCTGCCCTTAATAGCAGGACAGAAAATAGACATATTAGGAATAGAGGGAGTGTTAATTATGGAAAGATAAGGTAGATGTGAAAAATATATTTATTATAATAATAATAATAATAATAATAATAATAATAAGGCTAAAGGCGAAAGAGTATTAATAATTAGAATTATAAAGGAGAAATAGTAGCGACCAGAATATTTGCTAGCTATCCATAAACACACACACATTTTATTTATATATATATATATATATATATATATATATATAAATATTTTATTATATATTATTTATATATATATATATATATATATATATATATATATATATATATAATCTCTAAAAACAGAATGTTAGTATATTTATAATATTTATATGTATATATATATATATATATATATATATATATATCCATTTAATTATGTAAATAAGTCGGAGGATAATATGAATATATTATGATGCTATTCATTTTAATAAATAATGATATGACTTATGTCTTATTATATACTGAATCGGATGATCCAATGAAACAGATTTTAGTAGAGTTTCAGATATTAAATATTAAACATGTAATATTTGAAATGCAAATCAGGTTCACAATTCTAAAGATCCACTAATAATTTAAAAAAATATTATAGGCCAAACAATGATAGATAGATAGATAGATAGATAGATAGATAGATAGATAGATAGACGGGTAGATAGATAGATAGCAATGCAGGACCAACCTCTCCCAGTCTATGCAGACAGGTGTACTACATATAACAATACAAAGGCTGTGTATGTAGCCTAATTGTGAGATAAGGGGGTGTATTAATAAATAAAAGGCACAATTAGAGCGTGATCACACCCACACAGCCCTGGGATCAGTGTCACACATACCCCAAAGCAGTGCCCTGGCATAGGGCATGTAGGTATAGAGAGGGCATGTGGGTATACCGGAGGCCTCTGAGATAAGTGACAAGCCCCCACTCATTGCATTTATATTACTGATTCAGGAGGAAATTCACATCAAACAAACCGCAGAGCATTAGCCAGGCTGCAAATGGTTAATGTAACAAGTCATTTTGGATGGTATCACTAATGTGACAGATTGGTCTAATGGTGTCTTCAAAGAAAACGTTACCTTAATAGCAAAGAGTATCTAAACAAAGGGTTAATCTATAGCTGCTTCGATAGGAAGATATTCCTCATTCACAGCATAATAGTAATGGTGAATATCCCCATATAATCTAATTTATGTTGTGTACTAATGCCATGATAAAGTGTAACGTGCCCTCCCCAGCTCTCAGCCCCCCCCCCCCTCCCCCCAGTGACTGAGGGACCCCCTGGGATAGTCCCAAGTGTTTCTAATACTCAGGTACTAACCTCTGTATTAGGAGGCCATGGCACAGATATACACCCCATGCAACACGTTCCCATGTGATCCAGTTCATTGTATATTTATTACACAAGTATTGGATTGTCCTGATAAGGTCACTAGGTCATTACTTCGGTCACCTATGGTTTGGAAAGCTGGTATAGAACTGAAAACCTGGATATAGCTAAAATAAGGGATGGGAAGTATGGCCCTGGTTTGGCACATATGGAGAAGGATCTGAGTGTATATGTCTTGGGATATAGAGCCACCTTGGTAGGAGGTTACATGGGACTGGCTTAGTGGGATATAAAGGGATGGGGCTACATATAGTATGTTGGATATAAGAGGTCTGCTATATACACAAGCTGGGGTAGTATTCAGCAGGACATTAGTTTCAGCCACTGGATTCATGTAAATAATACATTTTGGGATTTAGATATGTTTTGGTGTATGTGATATTATCAGATACATCACTGCTGTAAGTACTGCACATATAGAGGAGCTGGCACAGGTAAATGACACATACTACCATACTGGCTCCTCACTAACCTGGATGGCTTCTGGGATTCACACACATGTGTCTATTCCTGGATGAGATAGTAGTATCAGGAGCCATACTGAGAGGCATGTGGATTGTTATTAGATTGCAAGCTCAGGAGGGGAATTATTCAGTCATGATGGTGTACTCTATATTCATATATGATCTTGTCATATTAAGCTGTTGTGTATCTACTACAGTAAAATATTACCCCATAAGCTTGCAATCTAATGGTAGGTATACATTTGCATATTTGATAATAGTATAAAATAACCCCGGATATGGGCCATATATGTACCCAGAAGATAGTGATCAGGACAGTGAGACCCCCGCACATCTGTAAGGTTAGTGTTCAGGACAGTGAGACTCCCTCTGCAGCCTCTCTCACCCACTCCCACATCTGCCCACCACTCTGGTTATCTTCGCTTTCACTTCCACCTCTGAGCTTCAGGGTTTAGACGTTTTTCTTGTTTTATAAACAAAACTGTTATTATAAATAAATAATAAACAAAAAGCGACCGAATACTGGAATCCACCAAAAATAACACGAGGAGGGGGCTGTTACCTGGTCTGTGGGAATAAATACCAGGTATATAGATATGAGCCTGAGAGAGGGGGTATATACCCTGGCACCACAGATAATGTATATATATATTATTATGTAGATGGATATTAATTTGCGATCTATTCGTCTATTATAATATGTCTACATCTAAAAAAAAATATATATATATATATATATATATATATATTTATTTCCGATGTAAAATCTCAGGGTATCTTTAAGAGTAAATGTATCTGTACAGATATGCCCCCCATTGCCTGACAGATAGAAGCTCGTATTTTTATATAATGTGTAATAATAATCTAACACTCCAATAAACTGCATTGAAGAATAATATTACATATAATACAATTTCAGAAAAATACACTATAGCTTCTTTTCAAACGTGTGCAGCCTTTACAATGAGAAGACAATATAATATACATACATGAGCATTTATAGTGCTGCATATACAA
>CM050168.1:254457958-254477958 GCA_027410445.1 Discoglossus pictus | reverse complement strand
TTCTGAATGGGCAGAATGTACTAAGTGCATCTCATGTAATCCCTTGATTTGCTAGCACTATTTACTATTTTCTTCTCATCACAGCCCTTTGCACTTCATCTCAGGTGAGTAAATCCCCCAATGGGTGGCAGCCTGTAATAACACTAAATTGGAGGTTTCTTCTAAACACAAAAATAAACAATGGAGGATGGACACAAAAACTGGATTAATAGGAATACACAGGGTGAGACCGCACCAAACACTAAGGAAACTCTACAGGTGGCATAATATACAGGGACACTCTACAGGTGGCATAATATACAGGGACACTCTACAGGTGGCATAATATACAGGGACACTCTACAGGTGGCATAGCATACTGGAAAAACTCAATGGGTGGCATAACATACTGGGAAAATTCAAAAGGTGGCATAATATACTGGGAAAACTCAATGGGTGATATAATATACTGGGAAAACTCAATAGGTGGCATAGTATACTTGGAAAATTCAAAAGATGGCATAATATACTGGGAAAACTCAATGGGTGGCATAGCATACTGGGGAAACTCACTGGGACTATTCACTAGGACATGATTCGAAATACTCAATGGAAGAAAGACTCAAGCATGTTCTATAAAATACATCATCACATAAAGGGGATACTCTGAGAAAACCTAAAATACTCTGTTTATTAGTAAGCAGTTATAAGTGCATGAAGTACTCAATGGGAGGTGGCATTAGGCACTTGGAATGGGAGGTGGCATTAGGCACTTAGAATGGGTGGTGGCATTAGGCACTTGGTATGGGAGGTGGCATTAGGCACTTGGAATGGGAGGTGGCATTAGGCACTTGGAATGGGTGGTGGCATTAGGCACTTGGAATGGGAGGTGGCATTAGGCACTTGGTATGGGAGGTGGCATTAGGCACTTGGAATGGGAGGTGGCATTAGGCACTTGGAATGGGAGGTGGCATTAGGCACTTGGAATGGGAGGTGGCATTAGGCACTTGGAATGGGAGGTGGCATTAGGCACTTGGAATGGGAGGTGGCATTAGGCACTTGGAATGGGAGGTGGCATTAGGTACTTGGAATGGGAGGTGGCATTAGGCACTTGGAATGGGAGGTGGCATTAGGTACTTGGAATGGGAGGTGGTATTAGGCCCTTGGAATGGGAGGTGGCATTAGGTACTTGGAATGGGAGGTGGCATTAGGCACTTGGAATGGGAGGTGGCATTAGGCACTTGGAATGGGAGGTGGCATTAGGCACTTGGAATGGGAGGTGGCATTAGGCACTTGGAATGGGTGGTGGCATTAGGCACTTGGTATGGGAGGTGGCATTAGGCACTTGGAATGGGAGGTGGCATTAGGCACTTGGAATGGGTGGTGGCATTAGGCACTTGGAATGGGAGGTGGCATTAGGCACTTGGAATGGGAGGTGGCATTAGGCACTTGGAATGGGTGGTGGCATTAGGCACTTGGAATGGGAGGTGGCATTAGGCACTTGGTATGGGAGGTGGCATTAGGCACTTGGAATGGGAGGTGGCATTAGGCACTTGGAATGGGAGGTGGCATTAGGCACTTGGAATGGGAGGTGGCATTAGGCACTTGGAATGGGAGGTGGCATTAGGTACTTGGAATGGGAGGTGGCATTAGGCACTTGGAATGGGAGGTGGCATTAGGCACTTGGAATGGGTGGTGGCATTAGGCACTTGGAATGGGAGGTGGCATTAGGCACTTGGTATGGGAGGTGGCATTAGGCACTTGGAATGGGAGGTGGCATTAGGCACTTGGAATGGGAGGTGGCATTAGGCACTTGGAATGGGTGGTGGCATTAGGCACTTGGAATGGGAGGTGGCATTAGGCACTTGGTATGGGAGGTGGCATTAGGCACTTGGAATGGGAGGTGGCATTAGGCACTTGGAATGGGAGGTGGCATTAGGCACTTGGAATGGGAGGTGGCATTAGGCACTTGGAATGGGAGGTGGCATTAGGTACTTGGAATGGGAGGTGGCATTAGGCACTTGGAATGGGAGGTGGCATTAGGTACTTGGAATGGGAGGTGGCATTAGGCACTTGGAATGGGAGGTGGCATTAGGCACTTGGAATGGGAGGTGGCATTAGGCACTTGGAATGGGTGGTGGCATTAGGCACTTGGAATGGGAGGTGGCATTAGGCACTTGGTATGGGAGGTGGCATTAGGCACTTGGAATGGGAGGTGGCATTAGGCACTTGGAATGGGAGGTGGCATTAGGCACTTGGAATGGGAGGTGGCATTAGGCACTTGGAATGGGAGGTGGCATTAGGTACTTGGAATGGGAGGTGGCATTAGGCACTTGGAATGGGAGGTGGCATTAGGTACTTGGAATGGGAGGTGGCATTAGGCACTTGGAATGGGAGGTGGCATTAGGTACTTGGAATGGGAGGTGGTATTAGGCCCTTGGAATGGGAGGTGGTATTAGGCCCTTGGAATGGGAGGTGGCATTAGGTACTTGGAATGGGAGGTGGCATTAGGCACTTGGAATGGGAGGTGGCATTAGGCACTTGGAATGGGAGGTGGCATTAGGCACTTGGAATGGGAGGTGGCATTAGGCACTTGGAATGGGTGGTGGCATTAGGCACTTGGAATGGGTGGTGGCATTAGGCACTTGGAATGGGAGGTGGCATTAGGCACTTAGAATGGGTGGTGGCATTAGGCACTTGGTATGGGAGGTGGCATTAGGCACTTGGAATGGGAGGTGGCATTAGGCACTTGGAATGGGAGGTGGCATTAGGCACTTGGTATGGGAGGTGGCATTAGGCACTTGGAATGGGAGGTGGCATTAGGCACTTGGAATGGGAGGTGGCATTAGGCACTTGGAATGGGAGGTGGCATTAGGTACTTGGAATGGGAGGTGGCATTAGGCACTTGGAATGGGAGGTGGCATTAGGTACTTGGAATGGGAGGTGGCATTAGGCACTTGGAATGGGAGGTGGCATTAGGTACTTGGAATGGGAGGTGGTATTAGGCCCTTGGAATGGGAGGTGGCATTAGGCACTTGGAATGGGAGGTGGCATTAGGCACTTGGAATGGGAGGTGGCATTAGGCACTTGGAATGGGAGGTGGCATTAGGCACTTGGAATGGGTGGTGGCATTAGGCACTTGGAATGGGTGGTGGCATTAGGCACTTGGAATGGGAGGTGGCATTAGGCACTTGGAATGGGAGGTGGCATTAGGCACTTGGAATAGCAAATTAGAGGTAGATCAAGAACTGTAGCTGGACTCAAGCTCTTGGAATATTCTATGGTAATCATCTCAAACACTTGGGGTATGCAATAAGATACTAGGAAAACACATAAGAACCCTCAAGAACTCTGGAAACAGCATCATATTCTGGAGACACTGTACAAGAATCCACCTTAAATGAATTAGGTTCAGGAGCCAGGTCCATCACTTCAATGGATCAGTGTGGACTTATACTGAGTGGGGGACATAGTCACTTATGATGCCTCTGATAGGTAGCTTCACTCACTCAAGTTATAGGTCCTATATAAAGTAATGTAACTCAATGAGTGGTGAATCAGGTTCAGGAGCCAGGTCCATCACTTCAATCGATCAGTGTTGACTGATATTGAGTCACTTTCAAAATCCCAATGGAATGAATGACATTGGAAAGTACTGTGTTCACAGACCCCCAAAAATGCAATGTTTTCCAAACAAGGGGTGGGCTAAGGAGAGATCCCAGGGGGTCAGCATGAGGCAATGTCATTATATGATGGAAAGAGGTCAAAGGGTTGGTTTGCAGTAGGATAATGAATGGGTTAAGTGGAAATCTTGCGAGCTCTCCATCCTGATGGACTTGGGGGCAAGTAAATAAGTTAAAGGGGTATTAGTTTCTGGCATTTTGAGTGAGGGGGAATTATCCACATCCCCCCACTTGCTCTGATGACAACCCAGGGTGTTTATTGATACATGTCATTGTGGATTAGGTAATCAGAGCAGCAGATCTCTTACCCAGGGGACTTCCCTGCCATGAAGAGGAACGAAACTGTTCAATTACAGCTGTGTATGAAAAGGGAGAGGAAAAAAAAACCCTGCTTATTATTATGGCTTCACTGGAGCAGGAATGGAAAAAAGGGAGCTTTATACATCCCACCCCACAATGTGCTTCAAAGCAGTCTCTCCAAACTCAGATGCTAATAACATTTATTTTATAAGGGTATTTCCAATCCACAGGGGGACCAGACAGGAAATCTTTATTCATTTACATCCAATTTCACTCTAAAAAATCAAGGGTGCTGTCAGGACTAAACTCTTAGAATTATTGCCAATTGGAGCTTTAGCTTTTCATCTGGAAAGAGATTTTCTACTCATTTTTTTGTGATAACTTTTCTTCCAGTTTGGCCTAAATCTGCCAGTGCCTTGGGTGGAAATACATGTTGTTTGAGGCATAATTTAATAGATAATTTCCTATCATGATACATTGTGACTAACACTTGCAAGGCTGCCCCTAAAACTGAGCAATCTTTTCACACCCAAAATCATGGGATTTCCAGGATAAAGTGCTTTTGTGCCTTGTGGCTGGTCTTGCTGTAGAATGATGTCTTGTTGTTTGAAATACATTAATTAAAAGCAGCTTTTCCCCCCCTTTCTCTAATAAACCACTGGAAGTTTAGACATAACGCGGGAGGTTAAGAGTTAACACCTTCAGACTTCTCCCCCTCCCCTGCTCTTTATCCCTCTGAGACGTCTGTGATTGGCTGGCTGGCTGCCAGCGAGCTGTCAATCACCGATTGTAAACAAGGCGCTGATTGGCTGCTGGCCAGTCCGCACAGGGCTGCCTGAAAAAAGCAATTACTGGGGCCTGCAGTTTCCAGGCTGCCCCGGTGTTCGATGAAAGGAGATAAGCTGGGGACGGTTTCCAGGCCCTCCCCCCATAGGCAGACCCCCATGGCCTCAGAGCCAAGAAGAGAGCAAAGTGTGAGAGGGCTTCAAAGGGAAAGCATGCATCTACTATAGGAATAATGCGGGTGCAGGATTAGGGGCCTGCACCCCTCCATCATCACCCAGGAGGGTGTCACATCTATGTATGGACTATCACAGAAGATCAGGAGAGAGATGGGGCTCAGAGCTGGCTCCATACAGGTAAGGAGGGGAGGGGGTAATATCAGATCTGTACCCCAAACCACAGAGATCACTGTATGGGATCATCACACCTCTCTGGCAAGCACAGGGTTAACCATCAGCTGTAAAATCACAGGGAGGGGACCTGATCCTATAAACTGGAGGGGAGACTGTGAGTCATCTAAACAGGACATGCACAGATCTTATTTATACTATCAATTGTCTCACTAAATAATATGGAATATATATGTTTATTTATATAATTGATGCATATTAAATAAATAGTAATACCAGACAAAGCAAGTGGTGAGAGCTGTGGAGTGGAAATCACACTGCAAAATAACATGTATCACTATATATATATATATGTGTGTGTGTGTGTTATGGAGTCCAGCAAATATCTAACTGGGATTTATATAGAAATAAAGAGAAAGAAAAGAACGATATTCTATGGGCGAAGCTAACAAGTAGATGGTATAATTATGTGTGTATATATATATAT
Source organism: Discoglossus pictus (assembly GCA_027410445.1). Taxonomy (NCBI): domain Eukaryota; kingdom Metazoa; phylum Chordata; class Amphibia; order Anura; family Alytidae; genus Discoglossus; species Discoglossus pictus. Next base: position 254,472,376 of record CM050168.1, on the reverse strand, counting down.
ATACATACATACATGTAGTTTAGAGTAATGCGACCATCTATTGACACTCGGAATATAGATAAAGATAAAAAGAATGTAGTTTTTTATCCAGTTACACATCTATACATACTATATATACTGTGTGTATATATATATATATATATATATATATATATATATATATATATAATTAGAAAATAGATATATAGATTTTATATAGTGTAGAAAAACAGAAACATAGGGAGATACATAGGGGATATCTTGTGGTCGAAGCTAATAAGATGATGATATAGATCTACTCAAAATACATATAAATACATAGATAAAAATTAGTTAATTTAGTACACACACACACACACATATATATATATATATTTATTAGAAAGCAATACATATCAGATTGCGATGTAAATAGTCTATAAAGACAAAGGGGATATTGATGTAGAAATCGGAGTAAAACAATGTATAAAACAATATAATATAATCCACATGAGATTGGGATATAGTATAAATTATAAATACAGAAATCTCCCAAATCTGTGCGAATTAGACCGATCTGACCCCAGGATCCCCAGCTATTTTATGGCCAGGAAACTAAATGTCATCATGATGGTATATGGAATAACATGGGATTTTAACACCAATTAAATGGCTTGTAGCTGTAGAAATATGAAATGTCTTATAATATGTGCAGAATAAATTAACCCTTTCTACTAGAGGCATGTTGGTTTGGCTGGAAATGAATCAACTATTATATATGGGCCCAAATGTTTGTTAATGTGATATATTGCAGACATGATGTATGGGTGATCTGCAGAGGATTCCCCCCAGGACCCAATACAAAGCTAAAATGAGCAGATTAGTCTGTAATGGGGACAAACAGATGTTTCATGTCACAAACACGCGTGTACACAGAACATGTGTGTACCGTGGATGGGGATTGGGGCCCTGTGTGGTCAGTGAGCAATTAGGTTAAGTATATTAGTACTGAGAGCTGCCCAGGCTATTGTAACAAGTGGGCAAATGATGGCAAATATAGAAATATATATATTTATACAGAGACATACATAGACCCACTCATTATTATTATTACATATGCGTTTATGTGAAAACTACTTCTTGTGCAGAGTAAGATTAAACATATACACATGTACAAGTGATCAGTGTGCAATGATAGTATTCATTTGGGTGACATTTGTAAATTTATAGATCATTCGGGATATTTACTACGAAGATACCTATGTGTTTAAATAGTTTATAATCAGTAGCTTATAATATATATGTATATAAATAAATACTAATTTGGTGATATATATATATATATATATATATATATATATATATATATATATATAAACTGTTTATAGATAGATAGGGAGATATTTAGACAGTTTTAAAATGGATTGCTGATAATATAAATGTGTATATATAGATATGTAGATATTTAAAGATGCATATACACAGCTGTACTTCTGAGTTGATATAGTTATACAGATCGAATATATATATATATATATATATATATATATATATATTGATATCTAAATAATTCTATAATTAATTGCTGATAATATAAATGCATATATAGATATATGTAAATATTTAGAGATGAATAAACACAACTGTACTTATATGTTGATCAAGATTATATATATATATATATATATATATATATATATATATATGTGTATAGTTTTAGAAATAATTTCTGATATTTTTAAATAAATAGATATGTAAATATTTAGAGGTGCTTAATTAATAAATTATATACAATGTATCATATATATACATATATATATAATTAATTGCAGATATTTTATATAAATATATATTATGTAAATATTTAGGGGTGCTTATTACATTATATACAATGAATCATATATATATATATATATATATATATATATATATATATATATATATAAATATCAGCAATTATAAATAGAGATACATGTAAATATTTAGAGATGTATAATAAATGATATACAATGTATTTGTTTGTATGTAATGCAGTGTAAGTATTATATCTTATAGAGCAGGTCCTTGTGCAGAATCACACAGACATTAATTGAATCGTTTCTTCATCCCAAATCCTGCGATAATTATACTGGAAGAAATAAAACTGTAGATAGCAGCCTAGCAATTTACCCGGGAAGTGAGGTGTCAAGAAAAGGACAGAAGACAACAAGAAAACAACTTGTCCCGGTGTGATAACAGCAGGAGCCGGCTCCTAGGTCTTTATCAGCCTGCTCTGGGTGTTACTTAGCAGGGGCTGCAGCTGCACATGGGCCCGGGGAGTGGAGGCCCCAGCTCAGGCTCTCAGTCCTGCTCTTATCTCTTCTTCTTCTTATCCTTGCTTTGGATCTATATCATTTATTTCTCCTTTTCTCTGTTTTCTCCCCATTATTCCTCTCCCCTCACATCCTCTCTGCTATTACAATGATGATAATAATAAAACTGAACTGTCCATGTGATATGTGATATCTCGCATTCTTTACTCGTCTAATGTGAATATTTTGACATGTTTAAACCACAAAAACTCAGTATGTAAAACCTGGGTTTAGACAAGTTTTCTCGTATTGAGCTATTTTTGGTAAGATATTGCCAGTTCCACCCCCGTGGAAGGGTCACGTGAGTGGATTCCATGATTTCCAGTGGGTCTGTGACACCCAAAGGGTTAACATCATTTATTTGCAAATACGTCTGACATTTTTAAGAAATTAAATCCAAGTCAGTCTCAGCTGGATAACTTTTATGGAGTTAGGGATTACTAGAGATATATAATCCACCCCAGCATCCCCTGCCACATGTATACATACATGTTACATGCCAGCAACATGATATATACAAGTGCATTATATTCCAGTAAACCATATATAGTATATGTCAGTACAATATATAAGAGTATATCATTATTAATGTATAATTAAACATGTATAGTAATAAGCAGATCAGCCTATATATGCATAGATAAATACACGACATAAGGTATATATATATATATATATATATATATATATATATATATAACTGTGAATATTTATGTGTATTGTACATTTATACGTTATGTATAATGTATAATGCACATTCTATTGAGCAGGCCACTAGATAAAATAAATACACACCTATATGTAGGTATTTACACTGAATCACTAATAATTACCTTCTTATAAAGGTGTGCCCTTGTGTAAAATATGACTTTTTGTAATATATATATTTATTTTAAATACACATAATGCCACGCCTTGAGTGTATTTATATACAAATACCAATATATGAGGGACTCCTGCACATATTCCCCTGGTTGTTAATGTGTATAATCATGTGATGATGTCTGGTGCAGATGTGCACACACTCAGGTCTCCTCCTTGCCTGATAATGGAGCCCTTCCCTTACATCTGGACCCTGGACTTTCTCTGCTGTTTCCTAAACTTTACACAGGGGTGCTAATGCCCCTCCCAGGCTAAGGGCTTGGTGACTGATTGCTGGGGGCTGGGTGACTGATTGCTCTGGGGGGCTGGGTGACTGATTGCTCTGGGGGCTGTCCTGCTACAGGAATTGTCCCTGATCAATGAAGCGTCTCTGAGTGGCAGCCTCCTTATATCCGCAGCCAACGGCGAACTATCCGAGCGAAGCATCTGTCACCGCCTTACAGCGAGGGCTCACCCCCAATACTGCCCTGTGCCCCATGCAGGGGACCCCCCCTCCTGGGCTCACCCCCAGTACGGCCCTCTCCTGGTCTCAACCCCAATACTGCCCTGTGCCCCATGCAGGGGACCCCCTCCTGGGCTCACCCCTAATACTGCCCTGTGCCCCATGCAGGGGACCCCCTCCTGGACTCACCCCCAATACTGCCCTGTGCCCCATGCAGGGGACCCCCTCCTGGGCTCACCCCCAATACTGCCCTGTCCCCTATGCAGGGGACCCCCCCTCCTGGGCTCACCCCCAGTACGTCCCTCTCCTGGTCTCAACCCCAATAGAGCTCAGTGCTCCATTCAGAGGAACCCCCTCCTGGTCTCAACCCCAAGACAGCCCTGTGCTCCATGCAGAGGACCCCCCCCCTCCTGGTCTCAACCCCAAGACAGCCCTGTGCTCCATGCAGAGGACCCCCCCCCCCCCCCCTCCTGGTCTCAACCCCAAGACAGCCCTGTGCTCCATGCAGAGGACCCCCCTCCTGGGCTCACCCCAGTACAGCCCTGTGCTCCATGCAGAGGACCCCCCCCCCCCTCCTGGTCTCAACCCCAAGACAGCCCTGTGCTCCATGCAGAGGACCCCCCCCCCCCCCCCTCCTGGTCTCAACCCCAAGACAGCCCTGTGCTCCATGCAGAGGACCCCCCTCCTGGGCTCACCCCAGTACAGCCCTGTGCTCCATGCAGAGGACCACCCCCCCACCTCCTGGGCTCACCTCCAATACAGCCCTGTGCTCCATGCAGAGTACCCCCTCCTGGTCTCCCCCCCCCCCTCCCCCCACTACAGCCCTGTGCTAATAAAGAAAAAAAGCTCCCAATGTTCTGCTATATGCACCATGCACAGGACCCCCCCCCCCCCCCCAGCTCACCCCAATATAGCCGTGTGCTCCATGCAGAGGACCCCCCTCCTGGGCTGACCCATATATAACCGTGTGCTCCGTGCAGAGGACCCCCCTCCTGAGCTCACCCCAATATAGCCGTGTGCTCCATGCAGAGGACCCCCCTCCTGGGCTGACCCAAATATAACCGTGTGCTCCGTGCAGAGGACCCCCCTCCTGGGCTCACCCCCAATACAGCCCTGTGCTCCATGCAGAGGATCCCCCTCCTGAGCTCACCCCCAATACAGCCCTGTGCTCCATGCAGAGGATCCCCCTCCTGAGCTCACCCCAATACAGCCCTGTGCTGATATATAGAGATAAAGCTCCCAGTGTCCTGCTATATGCACCATGGAGAGGATCCCCCACTGAGCTCACCCCCAATACATAAATAAATAAAAAATAAAGCTCCCAATGTCCTGCTATTTGCTCCCTGCAGAGAACCCCCCTCCTGAGCTCACCCCCAATACAGCACTGTGCTAATATATAGAGATTAGAGATAAAGCTCCCAATGTCCTGCTATATGCAGCATGCACAGGATCCCCCAGCTCACCCCAATATAGCCGTGTGCTTCATGAAGAGGATCCCCCTCCTGAGCTCACCCAAACTACAGCCCTGTGCTGATATATAGAGATAAAGCTCCCAATGTCCTGCTATATGCACCATGCAGAGGATCCCCCTCCTGAGCTCACCCCCAATACAGCCATTTGCTGATATATAGAGATAATGCTCCCAGTGTCCTGCTATATGCACCATGCACAGGATCCCCCTCCTGAGCTCACCCCAAATACAGCCCTGTGCTGATATATAGAGATAAAGCTCCCAATGTCCTGCTATATGCACCATGCAGAGGATCCCCCTCCTGAGCTCACCCCAAATACAGCCCTGTGCTGATATATAGAGATAAAGCTCCCAATGTCCTGCTATATGCACCATGCAGAGGATCCCCCTCCTGAGCTCACCCCCAATACAGCCATTTGCTGATATATAGAGATAATGCTCCCAGTGTCCTGCTATATGCACCATGCACAGGATCCCCCTCCTGAGCTCACCCCAAATACAGCCCTGTGCTGATATATAGAGATAAAGCTCCCAATGTCCTGCTATATGCACCATGCAGAGGATCCCCCTCCTGAGCTCACCCCAAATACAGCCCTGTGCTGATATATAGAGATAAACTCCCAATGTCCTGCTATATGCACCATGGAGAGCACCCCCTCTCCCAGGCTCACCCCAATACAGCCCTGTGCTGATATATAGATATAAAGCTCTTAATGTCCTGCTATGTGCACCATGCAGAGGATCCCCCTCCTAAGCTCACCCCAATACAGCCCTGTGCTGATATATAGAGATAAAGTTCCCAATGTCCTGCTATGTGCACCATGGAGAGGATCCCCCTCCTGAGCTCACCCCCAATACAGCCATTTGCTGATATATAGAGATAATGCTCCCAGTGTCCTGCTATATGGACCATGGAGAGGACCCCCCTCCTGAGCTCACCCCCAATACAGCCCTGTGCTGATATATAGAGATAATGCTCCCAGTGTCCTGCTATATGCACCATGCACAGGATCCCCCTCCTGATCTCACCCCAAATACAGCCCTGTGCTGATATATAGAGATAAAGCTCCCAATGTCCTGCTATATGCACCATGGAGAGGATCCCCCTCCTGAGCTCACCCCCAATACAGCCCTGTGCTGATATATAGAGATAAAGCTCCTGCTGTATGCACCCCCTCCTGGGCTGACCTCTGTAATCCTAAAATCTCACATATAATGTAGTACACTAGTAGCTGCAACAATTCTATGTCATTGCATGTAACACATGTCTATGCTTTAGGTGACCATAACAATAGATGTAGAATGTAATTTATAATTACTGTATATATATAAACTAAACATGCACATATCATTGGAGCACAGTAATAAACATTTTATTGGCAAAACGTGTAATTTAAAGTAATACAACAATCTCTCTATTACTGAACACTAATATATATATATATATATATATATATATATATATATATATATATCTCACATGTAATAGTTGTCAAACTACGAAACGTTGTCACGCTTTCGTGCTTGCAAAGCGAGGGGCCGTTTTTGTGGACGTGGAGGCTCTACGGCGCCTCACAAGCGGGTACAAACAGCCACAAAAGCGCGACTTTGAAAAAAACAGTCTAACACGCAATGACTAAATATGGACTTACAAAAAAAAAAAGGGGGCGCGAAAAAGATACACTATTAATAAAGACGCTAAATCATTCACACCCACATACCACATACACATTCGCCGCCATTTTACAAAACTAACTTACAGAATGCATAGCTACACAGCTACACTAACGGATTCCCCTCGTGCACGCAGCCTATTTACACTACACACTGCACACATTGCTGATACTTACACCCCAGCTCCACAACACTGCAAACCTACATTGTATGCTGCAGGAACCTCAAAACAGATTGTTAGCTCTTCAGCACAATGCTTGCTGCATATATGAATTACAAATAGGTAAAGTATATTAATTTATGATTTAATTAATGTATTAATTAGCATTAAAACCTACATATACACAAAAAAAACAACACTATCGCAATAAATGCCAAAGCCCTTCACTGTATGCCTCACAAGGAGCACCCAACGGTGCTCATAGGACACAAACTACACCAGAGGAGAGACTTGCAATAAGCGCAAAAGGAGATCAGCGCGGACCTTACAATGACAGCAAAAGCCCCTCTGATAACAAAAAATACAGCAAGGAAGAGGCTCGCAATGAGCGCCAAAGGCACTCAGCGCCAGGCTTGCAATGAGGGCCGAAGGATCTCAGACCACCAAAACACTTACTGTCCGGGGCAAACAGCATTACCTGCCTTACAATTTTATTGCCTGTCATTTTTGACAGGCAAGTCGCTAGTATATATATATATATATATATATATATATATATATATATATATATATATATATATATAATTACAGTAAATAAATAGTACATCTGTGTTCACATTCGAATGTCTAAAACAAGTTAAAAACCTGCTTCCAGCTCAGAATTCAGAGAAAAACAGTTATTACACTGCATTCTGGGAAGCTGAGCCAGGACATGTAAATGTGGCCACAAATTACATAATTACATATACTTAATTACCAAGATAAAATGCATGTCCTTAATTCAGCTTCATATCATATATATCTATATCATTCTGTTTATCTACCTATGTTTATATGTATACATCTATATATATATATATATATGGATCTATCTCTCTCTATGTATATATTGCTATATGTATATATACATATATGCGTGTTTACATGATACACTGCATACGTTTCTGGATATATACATATATGACATTGCAGGTTTATGTGTATTGTCCATTTCCATTGGTATTCGCCAATAAAATAGAATATATATAATATATATATATATATATATATATATATATATATATATAATATATATATATATATATATATATATATATATATATATATATATATATATATATATATATATATATTCTACATTGTATATTTTGTGTCCTATTTTTTCTGTGTAAGATATACCTTGGTAACCAATATAAATATATAGAACGTATTCTGTGTTTTATGACATAAAGCATAAATAACACACACAAATAGATATAACAATTCTCTTCTTGCTCATATATAATTTGTGCTCTGTCTTTCCTGACATCTATGATAAATAAAATGATATATTGTACATGTGACTGCACTGTGATTCCTGTGTTTAGCCAGAACACGTAAATACAATATTCTATGTAAATCACATTACTAGATATTTAGCATTGTGACACCTATTAGAAGTGACATGGGAGGGAGCAGATAACATACATGTAGAGGGTGAAAGTAGAAGCAGAAATGGGTATTGGTGCTGAGCTCATGTCTGGGGATCCCCTCTAGGTGATAACTTGCTATAAGTAACTCCATGTATCCTTTGGAGAATAATGCACATGTTTGCTGTCTTGACCCTATATCTGCCAGCACATATACAATTCATGTTTATATGAGATGCAATAATATGTCTGCAGCCTAATTCTTCCTGTCCCATCTTCTACATATATAATAAACACGTATGCAATGCACCCAAACCCATTATCCTCACACATGAATAATGAGGACAGCCAGATATACACCAAGACACACACAGGAGCCTGCAGTGTATGGGGGATGAGGAACAAAATTAATCCTATTTAACAACAAAAATCTAGATGGACAGTTCGGCTACAAGAATACATAGGATCAGAGCATGTTTCCATATGAAGTATACACTGACACATATATAATGGGAAAGTGCCAGTGGTCTGGGAGGCTACCTCTTACTGCTAGATATATTTAATATTTATTTCACTATGTATGACACACTCTGGGACCTAAATAGCTCATTCGATGTATAATATATATATATATATCATGTATGTGTAACAGCAAACTATATTCTGTAGCGCTAAGCAGGGGTTGAGTATCAGGGTGGGGATTATTACTGTCCCAATGTATCATTCATACGTCTCTCTCACAATAAAGATTGGGGCAACCCTTAATGAAGTATTTCTGTTCTCTCAAATAAAATGTTTGTCCAGAAAAGTATTATTGTATACAACAATACTCTCATTTGGATCTCTCTGCAGTCTTTATATAATTACAAACATAGAGATACAAATCTACACCGTTTTGCATAATTATATATATATATATATATATAATATATATATATATATATATATATATATATATATATATATATATATATATATATATACACACATATAAATGATATATCCATATATATATATATATATATATATATATATATATATATATATATATATATATATATATATAGATGCATGTAGAATTAGAGATATACACAGGGTAGAGATATACATAGCCCAGGCCTCCCCTCTTTGTGCACCTTTAGATGCACATTCCCCCTCCTTAGCTGGGCAGGCAGGTAAGAGCCTCATCTGAGGGAACTCCACCCAGGGTATTGATCTTTTCCATTCTTAAGGTTGGACTTAAACCCCTTCCCTGGCAGAAGGGTAATACTTTAACCCATCCCCTGCTGGGAGAAGTCCCATATACAAAACATGATAATATATGGGTGGGTTTGTGCAATATCACCATTTATGCCAGGGGGTGGGGGTCTTTCTGCACATTCTCTGTGGGGGCGTAGTGACCGAATACAGATGGTAAATGCATCATCATATCGGAATATAAATTATATAAAGTCCATAAAAGCCTCTTTCCCAGTTAATATGACCCCCGGGAAGCTGCACTTCAGCCTAAAAAGCGTAATTTGGCATTAAATGGATGCGCCTGGAGACCTGGTGTCATTGTGTGAAGTTTTTACCTTTCGGATGGGCTCTCCTATAAAGGGGATTCAGGCCTATAATGGGACATCTTATGTCTGGGACACTGCCCAGACTTAACCCTTCTTGTGCCATGCTAATATGCAGAGGCAAGAGCAACTCCCAATATTTCAAACAAATAAGTGATTTGTTCTGACCACTAAATGTGCTTTTATTATAAATGAGTAACCTGAAGTCAAGAAGAGCTACTTTATTTGCAACATAAACTCAACTTTTGACAAATTGGACTAATATAGTCCAGCCAATAAGAATCTGTATTGAGGCAATACAACCAATTAGGATCCATAGAGAACAAGACCCCAATGAGAGCATGGAGGAAACCATGATATATGCTACACAATAACAAATTGCATTGATCATATAAAATCAGCTTAAATAATATGTACCTTTAAATGTTGCCAAATAAGTGTAGCAAATATAAGGGTACCTGCCCCAGCCCCTTACACACCTGCCACATGAGGAACCTTCCCCTCCCCCATTAACGATTTTGCAGAACTCCAGTATTTCAGGTTTTCGCCCATATTTTGTGCTCAGGAGAGGATTTAGGTGAGAAGTTGCTTGACACTTATATTGTGCATAAATGTATATGTATCTTTGCAGTGCTGTACCCCCAGGCCTGAAGATGTCTGATCTGTCTTATATGAATTAATTGCAAAAAAATAATACATATTGATTGAACCATCATCTCAATCCTGGAATTGTCTTATAAATGTCCTCAGCACTTGGGCCCCTGAGAGCCACTGCAACATGTTGGGTTTGTACTGATTTATAATATATTTTCCTGACATCTAATATATTATCACATTGGGGTGGCAGTGATGAACTAAAGGGGGTTTGGGGGTCCAGCACCCCCAGAATACATCTGGTACAGCATATAAAGTGATAATACTTTTTTTTATATTCCTTAGTATTTGGTAGACACAAAAACATCCTAAGTACCTAAATTAATAAGCAATCATTTTTAATTTGTGACCTCAACTCACCCTTCCCACTAAAAATTTGGATTAATCCCCCCAGAATAAGTCATTTCCTAATAAGCATTGGAGATGTCAATCAACTGGCTTGGGATAATTGTATGTTTTAATCTGTAAGAAATAGTAAAATGTGCAAGATAAAGTAGACTCTCTTAAGACATTCCCTTTCTCGCATCTTTTGTAATGTTATAATACTAATAAATATATTTTATTATATTTGTTCATTTATATGCAGCAAAATAAACAGTGACACAATAGTCTATATAACCTATACACTTCCTTGTAGTGGTTTCTGGGTTTGTATTTATACTGTCCTCTCTGGCAGTGAAAGGGTTATTTCTTGACATGTTACAACTTGAGAGTCGTCTCTCTTTTTCTGTAGTAAAATTCCCTAAACCGTCTCCCCCTGTAAGGTCAATTTCTCATTCCCAAATGTACAAGAATCTGTCACTTTTCTGCATCAGGAAAAAAAAAACAAGACAAAAATGCCACTTGTTCTGTGTCAGAGGCAGCCTGTGGTGCCAAGTGCCCAGGACACGCTGCCAAGCAGGAATGTGCCCTCTTTATAGGGCTCGTTCAGACATGGATTGGGCTTTGATGCCCTGTGTCAGGGGGATTAGTGCCCCCTCCCCCACTCTGTGTTGGGTTTAGTAGTTTTACACAATCAGGAGTTTCATAGAGAATGGCAAAAACACAGAGAAAGAGAGAGAGAGAGAAAAAGAGAGAGAGAGACCCGGGTACTTGTGCCTGACTTCCACTGGGACACCAGCTCAGTCATCACAGGAAAGCAGCACATCCCTCATATTGTCCCAGGAACACAAACACACACCTAACTATATATATATGGATCTGTATAGATAGATAGATATTGTATAAATAGAGAGATAAATACATCTATATCTATCGATACATAGTTATGAAGAGTGAGGTGAATGTCCAGTAATACAGATGAATAATCAGAGTATTGCAGTGAATAGTGATACCTTTTTTATTGGACAAACGTATTCATAATAAAGCGACGAGCTTTCGAGATATAATGCCTCTCTTTATCAAGTCAATAAGCGATACTGATACATATATAATTAATCTATAAATTAATTTATTTAAAAATCAATGTGTCTATCTATCTCCCCCTCAATTTATCTATCTATCTAGATATATAAAGATAACTGCATGAACTCACAAACATATTTTATACCTACACCCCAAACAACACATGGGCCCTCCTTCAATTGCTATTTTGGCCAATTGAATAGGGGTCTAAATAAGCACATAACATATTTTTTTTAAAGAAGTTTTTACTTAGTAAGCATCTATCCAAAAGAAAGGTTTTCACTAACTAAAAACTTCTTTAAAAAATAAATGTTATGTGCTTATTTAGAGCCCTATTCAATTGGCCAAATCGCAATTGAATGAGGGCCATAGTGTATACACGCAGCTATTTGTATATAGTCATATTTGCAGTCACATTTATACACTTATTCTACACATACACTCACATAAATGACTGTATATATATATATATATATATATATATATATATATATATAAGTTACTGAATATATGACATATAGAATGCATACTATCTTACATATATACTGTATAGACTCACATATATTGTAATACAGTATATACACACACACATAATGCAGTCACATACATACTGCTGTCTACATACAGACACACACACTCTCCCAAGATTATTGCTTAGTGATCCCTCCAGCACTGAGTGTCCTTGTCTTTTTGCTTAGAGCTTCAGGCAATAATTACATTTCAAACCCCAGCCAGCAAAGCTCCTATTTATCAGGCCAGCTAACATGTACAAGGTGGTATTTTATTTATTTACTATTTATTTTATTTACTGCACTTTTCTCTCACACGTTCTCCTTCTTTTAGGTTATGGCTTTCAAAGAACGAAGTGTCTGCTAATATAAACCATACCCCTCCTTACACCTCCCAGTAAGACTGAGCCCTGCACCCTGGGACTTCACAGAGGGCTGACACAATGCTTGTAAGGAGGGCAATTATTTACTATTTTATGGTCTTTTTATATTCTGAAAATTAGTATAGGTACAAAAATACAAACAAAGCAATATTTAGGTGGTAGGTTACAATCACATGTTGGGAAATTCCTTGCCTAAATATGTGCCATCTGAAGCAATAATTGGGGCGGTGAGTGACCCCTGCAAGGGCTAAGGAAATGAAGCAGTAGATCTGGATTAAACAGTACACACAGGATGTGGAGTGCTCTATGTAATACACATGATGTGACTCCCACGGACAGGTTAGGGTTAAGAAGCCCCCTTTATAGGATTCCTGTAGACCTCTCACATCAGGCCTGGGCCTCTGAAGCTCACATTACTTATTAATGCCTATTACATCTTGTATTCTTTCAGGTTGCTCCTGTCAGGCTGAACAAGTTTACAATGTAAATGAGAGTCTGAGAATGAAAAATAGACATAAACAGCTCAGAAGTGTGGAGTGTCTTGTATGGAAGCAAATCACATCTTACAGCAATACTCTCATTTACAATATATATATATATATATATATATATATATATATATATATATATATATGTGTGTGATATATCTATCTATATATATATATATATATATATATATATATATATATATATATATATACACACACACATCTAAGTATATATATATATATTTATTTTTTCATTTTTATTGTAAAATATCCAGTTATTATGATCTAAAATGAACGCTTATTTCAGTATATAATAATATAATGCACATATATAATAGATGGGCTTCTCAAGTCATATACAAGGACAGCTAGAATATTTGGCAGCCACTATAGGGTGTATACATAGACACATGTCATACTTTAAAGGAAAAAAAAAATAGAAGCCAAAAGACACCATGGTCTGTGTGTAAAAATAAAAATACATAATAATAAGAATAACAAGGAGTCTACCTATATGTTAATATTTTTATTTTTAAATAAATCTAATTTTATGTTTGGGACACATTGGAAAACTTGATAAATCCTTCAGCGTTTTATTTATTTTTTACACATATCACTGGACAGAAATAAAAAGCTGCTCATTCGTATTTTATCGGGTTATGGTCACATCAAATGTCCATTAATAATGTGGTATCATTAGAGAGAGGACATTATTTTTATGTAATTAGCTACATGTAGGATCCATATATTGTATTAATATTCTTTGGACAGTCTTATATGTTACTGTGCATTACCTACATATGTGTAATTGTGCATGTGTGTTAATGTGTGATATCATATAAAAGTGATAATGCATTAGTTCACAAATACATATCAATGACAAACACGCATAGCATATATATATATCTGTGTGTAACAGTATATTATAATATGGATGAATGAAAGCTATATATAGGCGACTGTGTGTCTACATGTATCACTATATATATATATATATATATTTTTTTTGTATGTGCTACTGTATAATATGGATGAGTGAAAGCTATATATAGGCGACTGTATATCTACATG
>CM050168.1:254355458-254455458 GCA_027410445.1 Discoglossus pictus | reverse complement strand
GTGTGTGTGCTGTGATCTATGCCCATAATGCCAGGAGCTGCACATTGTGCTGAGCTGAACTTTCTATACTATAAGAATATGGTGTCCGCTTTAACCCCTTCTTCCCTGATCTGTTTGCAGATACAGCACCAATACACCGAGATAAATGCCCCAGTAGCAGCAGCCGGGGAGAGGGCAGGGGGGTTTGTTAGTTATTATCTATGCAAACTCGGACTTGGCCCGATCCATGGTATTATGTCCAGCCGGTGATGGATGGGATTGTGCCCAGGCAGGAGAGAGGCACAGCGGCAGGAGCACACACAGTGATCCGCCCCATCAGAGCCCTACCAGCCCAGTGATCCCCCCAGTACACCCGCCCAGTGGGACTTGCAATGCAGAGACTAAACGCTATTGAGGAAAAAACATTGTTCTCAAACAAGAGACTTATATAAAGGATGAGTTCGTTAGGAATAAAAACACCAGGCATCGCCCCAACTCACACCCGACATTACTACACCCGAAAAAACAGCCAGAGGAAGACCCACTAAGATCACCCACTTTGTGTAGCAATGTGTAAGGGGTGACATAGGAAGGGTTGCACGAGGGGGACCACACAAATCCCACCTTCCACCTAATGTTTTTCAACGAATTTCACAAAAAAGTAGGAATATTTCTTCCAAGATTGTTTAATTTTTTTCTCCTAAATATAAGTCACACTCACCAGTAGGTTACATAAAGAAAGCCTGTGGTTTGGGTCTTTTTCTGTGGTATTAACACATAATGCTATTTCCTGATTAAAAAAAAACAATAGCTTTATCTCATTCATTAAATGGAAGTCACTAAACAAAGATAAAAAAAAATAAAAAAAATAACACACCCAAATAAAAAAAAGAGTAAAAAACAAACCAGGGTTCTTTGTTGATATTTTTAGCGGGGATATATCCTATAAGCTTATAGTGGTAGTTGAAACGGAATGTATTTAGTCATATATATATATATATATATATATATATATATATATATATATATATATATATATATAGTACATCTGTGTTCACATTTGAATGTCTAAAGCAAGTTATTATATAATATATATATTAAAACATTAAATAAAATTACAAATAATATTTAAAAAAAAATAAGGAAAACTAATAATTTCCTTTATCCTACTGAATTTTATATCATTATATCTAAATCTGAATGTTTTGCAAAGCATAAGTAAATTAAACTGAAACGAAAGTAATTTTTTAAACTGACAACACACAAAGCCTGAATTTAAATTTAATTAATTACACGATGTTTTCATAAATATATATATATATGATATATTTTTTCTTATATATAATTAATTAATTGAGATTAAAACATTTAACTTATATTTAGCTTTACAAATGTGCGGTTTCTTGTTTAAATCATAGCACCAAACACTGTACTGTATGTTAATAAAATAAAAATTATATCTATATCATAAAAACAGCACATTTTAAAGCAGTATTATAGCGATGTAATCAATTACACCCGTGAAAAGACAGGGAAAAAAATATTCAGAAGTTGCTAATTCGCTTATAAGACGAAGGTTCGCAAATTAAATGTGATTAAAATAAACAAAACCGTCATAAAATTCTTCTTCGGTAAAAACACGATTTTTTTGCCACAAATGACGGTGCAGCCCTAATCTAGAGACTCTTCGCCTCTTCTGGCTCCTTTGTTAAGTGAAAAGTCGATTACTTTAATTAAAAATCGTTAAACAAAAATCTATTTTATTTTCTGCTAAAGCAATATAATTTCTGCTCTGGATATAAAAAGGAGAAAATCGATGGAAGTAAAAAGAAAAATAAAGCTTATTTGCCCTGATTCATTTGATTTCACTGGAAAAATCTACATTTGAAATACAAAAGGAAACCAGAGAAGGG
This sequence comes from Discoglossus pictus, assembly GCA_027410445.1. Lineage (NCBI taxonomy): Eukaryota > Metazoa > Chordata > Amphibia > Anura > Alytidae > Discoglossus > Discoglossus pictus. The sequence goes on along the minus strand of CM050168.1, from coordinate 254,453,566 downwards.
ATCAGAAAACTGATTTGGTGCCAGATTCTTGTGTTTTTATTAAATATATTATTCCCTAACTCTTCCCCTGCACGTTAGGAAATCAATCACTGCCTCTTAGTGTCATTCAAGAAAAAAAATAAAAATAAAACTAACTATAACTTAAATTAAATAATATTTTAGTATAATTGTATATTGTGCTAAATTATAATTAACGCGTATAAATAGTTTTCTTTAATAAACCGTAAAATACGTAGCCATGTCCATAAATATCTAAACATTTCATCTACACCACAACCGATTTAATTTCTTTTGCCAAAAAACAAAACAAAATCATATTTAAAAATGTTAATAAAACAAGTACACGTTTTTATACGAATTAAACGAAATGACGAACGGAAAACACACAATAATCGCCTTTTTTATTTTTAGACACGAAGCTGGATATTTCACGATGATTGATCGCTTTCTAATTTTAGATGTATTTACAGCTTAAATGTCCCCAGTCTGAAAGTTATTTTAGATTTTGTTTTGTATTGATCCTTTTTTTTTATAGATATATATTTGTTTATGAGGGATGCAGTTATCAAAACGAATAAATAGTTAGAAAATTAAATTGGATTTGGTTAAAAATCTGTTTGATGTGGCTGGTGAGTGCGTAAAATGATTGATTAAACGAAAGAATAGATAAAAAAACACACCTACCTAAAGACTGCGTAGTCCTTTGCACATTTGTATGAAATCCAGAGGAAAGTGAGCAGCTCTGAGCAGGGTGGGGAGGTGATTTCCCTGATCTGCAGGATCCTCTCAGTTGCTTTTATTGTTGTTCTCAGAAGAGGAAGTTTGTGATGATTTGGGCTGCCTGGTCACTGTACACATCCTTTGTACAGATTATTATTTGGGATTTTTAGGTTAGGACTAGCTCTAGCTCAGGGGTCCCTACCTGGTTGCTCCGAGTAAATCCATTCAATTAGAGCAGAGTCTGCTGGTAGCTGTATAATCACAAATTTATGGCTGTGTGACGTATCTGCTCTCCCACAATGGACTTCCAGTGGCATTAAACATAACATTGATGAGAGAGGCGCAATGTGATCTCTTCTGTCCCATCCGGGCTGCTACACGGTGCTTTTGTTATATTATTATTATTATTATGCTATGTTTTTGGCAGATTGTGTATGGTACAGAGGCTTTCCCAGGCAGTGTTTGCATGTGCAGCTCCCTCCCCCTCCCATCTCCCACACCTCCTCCTTACAAACACACAACTGTACATGGGGTGCAGTAGAATGGTTTTTATTCCTTTGTGGCACTTACCTTTGGTTTAATAACATGAGGCCTGGTTAGTATCATCCATAGGGGAGCATGCATGGCCCCTATGTATTACAGTGCAATGAGCCCCCAACCCCAGAGCATGGGATCCTCCCAGTCCATGAGTCCTTGGCAGGCCCTGTAGGGATTGCTCACGAGGCCTCCTCCACATCTTATCATCTTCCCTCTCCAAGGATCTCAGGCCATCGCCGGTGTCCTCTGTGATCGGTGTCCCCGGGCTGGCTGAGACTTCTCTTAAAGGAGCCGCACGCTGTTCCTTTCCCAGCTCCTGGGGCTGCTATTGTCCACCATGCCTGCCAGGCACCGCCCCTGGCCAAATGACGTCACCGACACCTCCCCAGGGCTGAGCTCAGCTCCTAACCTGGCACATCTGCTGTGCAAGAAAAAACCCTGCACATGATCTTTATATAAATGTGCTAGAACAAGAGGGCATGCTCACAAACTGAAAGAGGCAGGAGTAAGGGAACAGATTGGAAATACATATAATGTCATTTATACAGCAAAATCCACAATATGGACCAAGATATAATAATATATTTTTCTTTGTGGGCACATTTCCATGTCCCTGTCCAGGTTCCCAGAGTGCAGTGTAATAACTATATTTCTCAGAATTCTGAGCAGGAAACAAGATTTTTTAACTTGTTTTAGACGCCCAATTGTGAACACAGATGTACTATTTATTTACTATATATATATAATTGTCAGTGTTGAGGCTTTTGTGATGTTGGTCACAAAAGCAAGGCAAGAAGATGAGGCATGCGACTGCACGGCCCGTGGGACTTTTAGGCTGCAACGAGAACTAAAGGCATGAGCACAGAAGGCGCTCATGTCGATAGACGCAATAGACAGCGAAAAACGTGGCACTTTGCCGCTAATCGCGAGGAACACAGTGTGCTAATTTAACAGCCAAAATAGTTTCAAGCACGTAACTCGAAAAACCCGAAAAAAACAGCAAAATAATAAAAATAATAATAATAGCACACTCTCACACAGCACAGGGGGAGAGCCAGGAAGCCTGGGAGTGAGGTTGCGAATTTGACCTATATTTGGCGTTTTCCCAAAAAAGTAAAAACAGGATGAAAACGAGGCTGAGCAAAGCCAGGCACGTGGGACTTAGAAAATACACAACGGCGAAGACAGTAACACTTCCACCAAAAACGCCGGGCACGCAGAACTTTGAAAATAAAACCAACGGCAGTCAGTGCGCGCCACGCAAACACTTAGCAGACACAGAGAGGAGAAACACACAGGGAAGGGAGAGGGGGAGATGCTGGAAAGAGACACATGCCATTCCCAAGCACAAAACTTGCAGGTTAACGAAACCTGCAATGAGCGGGGTCGCAATGGGAGAGGCTTGCAATGAGCGCCAAAGGCACTCATCATGGGGCTTGCGATGCGCACCGAAGATGATCATTACAAAGGAGGAAAGTTGAAGTACACAGGGAGAGAGGTACACGATGAGCGCCGAAGGTGCTCAGAGGAGCAAAAGCCTCACCTTGTCTGGCTAACAGCATTGCTAGCCTTACAATTTTATTCCCGTCATTTTTGGCAGGCAATATCCTAGTTTATATAATATATATAGTAAATAAATAGTACATTTGTGTTCAAGTTTGAATAAATAAATACGTTTGTATTTATTTATTTTATTGTATATCACCTCTGTTTGGAGACATATTACTTTAGACAATCTGTAAACAAATAAAACACTTACAAATAAATCTTCTACTTTATGAATTTGTTCAAATATAAGAAAAATAATAATTTTTATGTTTTTAAATGTTTTTGGTATTACTTAAAGCAATTAATCCAATTGTGAGGGATTTAATAACTATCTCAAGTGGCTGAGATGAGGGAAAAGGGATGAGATCTCAGTTTTCCCCAATAAGAAACTGTTGTTGTTCAGTCCTTCAGTCATGTCCGACACTCGGTCACCATAAAGACCGCAGCACCCAGGCACATCTTGTGACTGGGTTTGCTAATCCATGTGGTTTTCTTGGCAAAGATAATGGTATAAGTTGCCAGTTTCTTTTCCAGTATACCACAATTTGTCTGATCTCTCACTTATCCTGGGTGACCCTACATGGTATAGCTCACAGCTTCATTGAGATACACAAACTGCTTCACCAGGACAAGGCAGCAATGCAGAAGGGACACAGGAAATAGTGCATGTTAGATTATCTCAGCCTCTTCAGATGGTAGTAAATGACCCCATTATGTGGACTCTTTAAGATAATTTGAGAATAAACTGCATTTTAAGCAGGGCCTCCTAATGTGTAACAAAATCCAAGGAATGTGTATGCTGCATTGTATTATAGGGGTGGGAAGCCTGCAATGGCACATCCAACACAAAGCAATGTTTAATAAACTTTGGCCACTGTCAGCTTCATAGAAACAGAGATTTGATGACAGACAGGAACCAAAAAGACCAAAATCTCTGTGTTTTATAGGTTAAAAATAAAGAGCATGAAGAACTGTTGTGTTATCAGTTTTATTCTAAAGTGAATCAATGTTGTTGTTGCTGCTGCATTTGTATGTAAATGAGCGACTCACACATAGAGCCTCATTCAATTCCGAGTTGCCCAATTGAATAGGGCTCTATATAAGCACATACAAAAAAATTTCACAGAACTTTTTAGTTACTGAACCTCTATCCAAAACCAAGGTTTTCAACAACTAAAACATGATGTCAAAAAAATATGTTATGTGCTTATATAGAGCCCTATTCAATTGACAAAATTCAAATTGAATGAGGACCATATTAATTAGTTGCTTACATTTGCTAATTAGGATAACAGTCTGCTTGTCTGTCTCTGTAGTGGTCAAATAAAGACCAACTATGTTACCTGGCAGTTAGACCCCCTCTCCCACCCTTATCAAGTACTCTGAGATGTACATTAGCATACAGGAGCCATACATTAGAATATTAAGCCATACATTAGCATACAGGAGCCATATATTAGCATACTGTGCCACACTTTAGCATAGTGAGCCGCACATTAGCATACTGGGTCGCACATTAACATACAGGAGCCACACATTAGAATTCTGAGCCATACATTAGCATACTGGAGACACATATTAGCATACAGGAGATATACATCAGCATACTGAGCCACATATTAGCATACAGGAGCCATACATTAGCATACTGAGCCACACATTAGCATACAGGTGCAATACATCAGCATACTGTGTCACACATTAGCATACAGGAAATATACATCAGAATACTGAACCATGTTTTAGCATACATGAGCCATACATTAGCATACTGTGCCACACAGCATACAGGAGCAATACATTAGCATACTGTGTCACACATTAGCATACAGGAGATATACATCAGAATACTGAGCCACATATTAGCATACAGGAGCCATACACATCAGCCCCGCAAGACTTTAAAACAGCCTAGACATGAGCACACAAGGAGATCATGTCGATGGCCACAATCAGCGCCGAAACCCATAGCACTTTGTCGCTGATCGCGAGGTACGCACATTACGATTTTAACAGTCAAAATGTGTTCTACCCCGTAACTCGAAAGACCCCCAAAAAGGCACACTGTGAGTGAGGTTGCAAGCTAATTTGAGGCATATTTGGTGTTTTTCGACAATCGAAAATTGGCCTAGCAGGAAAAAAAAATGTCAGCTGAAAAACCTAAAATGTAACAAACAGGATCAAAACGAGGCTGAAGACAACACAAGCCACGTAGGACTTTGAAAATAAAAGCAACGGCACTCATCGCGAGCCACGCCAAACTTGACAGAGACACAGAGGAGAAAGACACAGGGGAGGGAGAGGTTGGAAAAAGACACAGGGGAGGGAGAGGTTGGAAAAAGACACAGGGGAGGGAAATAAGGGAACACAAAAGATACAGGGAAGGGATACGGGGGAGAGGGTGGAAAGAGACACAGGGCTGAAAGACGGAGGAAAAGAGACACAATAAGACATAGACCATGCACCATTTTAATGGCCCTTCTTTGTTGATAATTTGCTAAAATCCTTGTGAAGTTATGGTCTCTAGAACTGGATACAGTGTAACTATGTGAGCTTTAATTAGGGATTTACAGAGTAGCATTATTACCTCTTCTTTTCTGATACTATCAAAAAGTTGCTTTCCCTGCAGCTTTGTTGCATCGTTTGCCTACTTTTTAATAATGCATATGTATAATAACTACCAAGTCCATTTCATCTTGAGTTGCTATCATACATTTTTTGTTGTTTAGTTGTTCAGTCATGTTTGACTTTCTGTGACCCTATGAACTGCAGTATATCTGTCATCCACTGCCCTTCTATTGTCCCCTTCTCCATGTGGCATCAATCTTTCTGAGCAACAGAGACTTCTCTAGGGAATCCTGCCGTCTCATGATATGGCCAATATATTTGAGCTTCAGCCTCATGATCATACCTTCTAGTGAACAGTTTGTCTTTATTTCCTGTAGTATGGATTGATTGAATCTTCTTGCTGTCCAAGGGACTCTAAGCAGTTTTCTCCAGCACCACAATTTAAAGGCATCAATTCTCCTGCGCTCAGCCTTCCTTATGGTCCAGCTCTCACATCCGTATGTTATTACTGGGAATACCATAGTTCTAACTATGCAGACCTTTGTTGATAGCATAATATTTTTACTCTTTATACAGACGTGCCTTTTCTCCCCAGAACTAGCTTTTCTCCCCAGAAGCAAACATCTTTTAATTTCATGGCTCAGTCACCATCTATAGAGATCTTGGAGCCCATGAAAATAAAATCTGTCACTGCCTCCACTTCTTCCCCATCTATTTGACAGGTACTGAGTCTGCCTTTGCCATGATCTTCATCTTTTTAACATTGAGCAGCACCCCAGCTTTTGCACTCTCTTCTTTCACCTTCATCAATAAGTCTTTTAGTTCTTCCTGACTTTCAGCCATCAGAGTAGTATCATCGGTGTATCTTAGGTTGTTGATATTCCTTCCAGCAATATTGATTCCCGGTTTGAATTAATTCAGCCCAGCCTTTTGCATGATGTACTCAACGTATAAGTTGAATAAATAAGGCGACAACATACAGCATTGCTGCACATCTTTTCCGATCTTTAACCATTCTGTCGTCCCATGTTCAGTACTGACCGTGGCTTCTTGGCCGACATACAGATTCTTTAGGAGGAAGATGAGATGATCTGGTACTCCCATCTCTTTAAGGACATGACACATTTTGTTGTGATCCACACAGTCAACAACTTTAGAATAATCGTTGAAGCAGTTGTAACTGCTTTGCTGGAACTCTCTTGCTATCTGTATTATCCATCTGACATTGGCAATTTGATCTCTTAAACCTCTTCCTCTGCTGAACCTGGCTTGCACATCTGGTAGTTCCCGATCCATATATTGTTTGAGATGAACTTGCAGGATCTTAAGCATTACCTTGTTGGCATGTGAAATGAGTGCAATTGTTCAATAACTGAAGCACTCCTTTGGCACTGCCTTTTAAGAGTATGGAATGTAGACTGACCTTTTTTGTCTACTGACCACTGTGTAGTTTTCCAGTTTGTTGGCATAATACAAGCAACACTTTCACAGCATCATCTTATAGGATTTTGAACAGTTCAGCTGGGATTCCATCAACTCCTGCAGCCTTGTTGTCAGCAATACATCCTAGGGCACATATCACTACACTCTGCAAGATGTATTGCTCAAGCTCATTAGACAACGATTGAGGTTATCAATGCTGTTAAGGTTATAGATCTTCAGTGTATTCCTTTATTTATTAAAGCCCCTTCTCCCGTGTTATACCAAGCTCTTTCGCAAATGATCATGAGTTATAGTGAACGGGGTGTGTTAGGTGCCTTTGAAAATCTGACTACTCTGAATTTACTAAACCCTGACCCTGCTGCATACTACCCACAATGCTGATATTCAGCATTGCATGTTTCAACCCAACATTATATTTGAAAACAATAATATTACAGGTATATTTAAGCGTCTCCCTATGCGTTCCTGCATGCAGTTAGTGATATGGAGAATTAGAGAGTGCTGAGTTTTTTTTAAAAGGGATAAACGGGGTTCAGCGCTTGAAAACAGCGCTATTGTGGGGTTTAGAGTTAAGCTGGGAATTACAGTAAAAAGATTGTTATAGCGAATCAGCGCTCAAAGGGGTAGTATTAAGCAAGGTATGACTATACCAATATTAATCCATTAATATATAACATGCACTGTCAGAAGTTAATTTTAGCAGTGTATGATATGTATTAATACATAAATACTAGTTTTATAATTATATTTAAATATAAAATATATTGCTATACATGGGCTGAAACCTGCAATGCTGATAATCAGTATCATGGATAGTAAAATGTACTAAACCCCTATGGCACCTAATTTTAAAACCTATGGGTCCTTACAGACCCCCATGATATACCTATGACCATTGTAAGCTTGCAATTTGCTCCTCTGTCATTCGCTCTTTCAATAGTCAATTACAGAAGGTTCACATTGCTAATGTTCTGATTGGCAGTCATTTCAACCAATCAGAATAACATTGGTGGGAAAATAACCAATAGTAATGCACAGATTTCCATCCATGCATTCCATTGCTTGAATTGTTAACCAATCAGGAAAGGAATAGTAGCCTTCTCTGATTGAGTAACCAATCGGAAAAGTTGCAATATTGAAACTCTGGATTCTAATTGTCTGAAATATCATGGCATCGTGGCATTTTTTTTAGGTGGAGGCCTTTTCTGTGGGCCAAAGATATGGAACCAAGGGTTTTTAAGCAAGATAGAAAAGGACCGATGTCTACAATCAATGGACGTCAACGGAGATAGACCATCACTGCAGGGCCTACAAGGGAAGTGTAACTAGAATTTCCCCTCCAGCAGGCCACAGGGTTCATATGGAATCCTATAGTAAGGAGTTAAGTTTAGGTAACATGGGATTCATAATGACCCCCATGGTTAAAGGATTGTATGAAGGTCCATAGTGCATAATTTTGAATTATTAAAATGTCCATATTTGACAACCGTCTACCATAGGGGTCTCTATGTACCACCATGGCACCTAACATTAACCCCATAAACCTACTTATTTGAATAACTACTAAAATTACCTTTTATATGCAAATATGTTGCAATGGGATCTACCATTTGGGCTTCTGCTTCTGCTTTGGTGTCTGCTTATTATGAATATAGAGGACGTTGTAGGAATGTGGCAGCTATAACTACAATATTTTTCAGTATGGCTAATGGAAATAATATTAGCTAGCAAACATGCTCCTGATAAAGTATTATACTAAACAGCCCAAAAAAGAAAATTTAACCACAGAGTGAAGAATAATTGTATAGAGAAGTTAAAATATAAAAGCTTTGACCATTTTCAAATTTAGTTATTCGAAAGACCATATAGAACGTCATTAGCAATAAGATACCATAGATGTTCAGCATGGCTCCTTGTCACCTTTTCTATTAAATGACAATGGAATTCTCTAATGACACACTTATATTAACCTTTTAAGATACCACCCAACATTTCTAAGAGTCAAAGATGGACATTTGTATTATTCAAAATTATGCACTATTAAAGGGCCATTGAAGGTATTTTTTCGTTGTTGTACCAGAAAGAGGACATCTGATAACAGCGGGCAGTGGGTTTCCTTTTTTTTAAATGAGGTTCTTGGAGCAGAATATACTGTTTTGAAATTATAACTGTCTTTGAGGGGATGTCTCTGTCAGCCAATATGCAAAAATATAGCTGTATGAGTCATAAGGGTCTGCCAATGAGAATTAGAGGCTTGCATACTCTCTGCTTACACAGTGTACAGTAGTATTTCCTATGACATTTCCTGTTAGTTTCCAATAAGTTTAAACAAGTTAGACTAAATATTTTTTCATGAAAAAAGACACTTTTAAAATATTTAAAACATGCTCTTTTGAATGCTAATTTATATTCCATGTCCTTTAAGTAACATTACCACTATTCTGTTTGATGTATAAACTAAGTTATAGAGATATATATACTTAATGTTTGCACAATGCTCCATAGAGACAAACATTCTTTAAATCGTAAACTCCAGGGCTCTGCTTTTCCCCTAGACTTACAAGAAAACAAGAAGAAGCAGAAAAGAGAGATATGGTCAGGACTGGAAAACCAGGTTGTTTCTGTAAATGTGGAATTTACTTCAAAAGAGGGACATTTGGTGAGCTAAAAGGGATAGGGTTTTTTCTCTAAAAACATTAGTTTATGGAAGGAATGGAATATGATATTCAAATGAAGCGTATCTATCTATCTATCTATTTATCTATCTATCTATCTATGTATCTACGCTTGATTTCTCACATTGTGGTCATACAGATCAGGAAATGCTGATTTGTGTAAAATCACTGTACTTTCTCATACATTTTGTTTCATAGCTCCCACGGTTCTTACAGGTATTCTGCTTTTATTGCATAAAGCATCCTTAGGGCTCATAGTTCTGCTTATCAGATGCTAGAGACCTGCAAGGACTCACAGAAGAAGAGCATATTATATCACATTATGCCTTATGTCACATATTTTGTGCAATTATTTATTTATTTATTATTATTATCTGTGAAGTTTGAAGGATGTTTCTATTTAGTAGGAGAGAATAGGAAGGTATCCATGCTTTAGTGATGCAGTGATGTATAAGTGAGATTGTGAAATTACAAAGAGCAAGGGATGATGGAATGAATGAGGAGAGTAAAGAGTTAATTAAAGATGTAGTTGTAATGCACCTGTAGCAGCTGTGGGAAATGCAGGTGATAGTACAGAGACCTGCATTATAAAAGCACAAGAATTATAAGTAGGTGGGTGGCTGTGGACAGGGTAGGTTGGAGGGAATGTGAGTCCAGTTAAAGGCTGGAGTGTAAAAATAAGAGATGTGTCTGTGTCCTAAGTCTGCAATATAGACTAATTTTGGGAGACTGGTAGAGTAAGGCCCATGGCGCTTACTCTTTTGTCGCACACAGCAGGATTTCTAGCACACAAGATATGATCATATCAACCTTGTTCTTATGAAAACCTATGCCTAGTATTTTTCACAGTAATTTTCTTGTTTTTGCAGATAAGATCTTCCCGCTATGTGCAGCAAAATCTATTAAATCTCCTACATTTCCTTGCAGTTTAGAGATCTATCAAATGTATGTTTTAATTTGTTTGCTGTTTCAACACATACCACACATAGATCCAATCATACAGATACAGATTAGGGCATAGATCACATTGGTCTGGATACTCTAATCAGCTTGTAAAACTGAAGTATATTTAACAATTACACTAATTAACCTATATTTATATATGTAATATAATTTCTTACCTCCAATTTAATTACATGAACTCCTTCCCTAAAAATAAAAAATAAATTGCAAGTTACCACAGTAACCAGGAATCAAGAGGATGTGGTGGCATCTCTACTGCAGGAGTCCATGGCCATGGGAAGTGAGGTGTTTGATACCCATGGTCTCCAGCAGCAGTTTACTACTGAGAAAGATGATGAACACAACACTCACTCTCCCCCAAACCAGATGCAGACATAGGTGGCTGGCAATAGAGATTGTTTTGGAAAGTCACCAGGTAGCATCCTAACTGGAGGCAGTGATCAGTTAGTACAGTGCCTTGCAAAAGTATTCACCCCCCTTGGCATTTTTCCTGTTTTGTTGCCTCACAACCTGAAATTAACATGGATTGTTAAGTATTTGTATCATTTAATTTACAGAACATGCCCACAACATAAAGATTTTTTTTTTATTGTAAAGCAAACAACAAATAGGACAAAATAACAGAAAAAGTAAATGTGTATAACTATTCACCCCCCTAAAGTTAATACTTTGTAGAGCCACCTTTTGTGGCAATCACAGCTCCAAGTCGCTTTGGATAAGTCTCTATAAGCTTGCCACATCTTACCACTTCGATTTTTGCCCATTTCTCCTTGCAAAACTGCTCCAGCTCCGTCGAGTTGGATGGTTTGCGCTTGTGAACAGCAATCTATAAGTCTGACCACAGATTTTCTATTGGATTGAGGTCTGGGCTTTGACTAGGTCATTCCAACACATTTGGGGTCATTGTCCTGCTGGAAGATGAACCTCCGTCCTAGCCTCAAATCACGCACAGAGTGGTACAGGTTTTGCTCAAAAATATCCCTGTATTTAGCACCATCCATCTTTCCCTCAACTCTGACCAGTTTCCCAGTCCTGGCTGCTGAAAAATGGATGGTGTTCTTTGGGTGATGTGATGTGTTGGGTTTGCACCAGACATAGCGATTTCTTTGATGGCCGAAAAGTTAAATTTTAGTCTCATCAGACCAGAGCACCTTCCTACATACATTTTGAGAGTCTCCCACATGCCATTTCGCAAACTCAAAAGTGCCATTTTGTTTTTTGCTGAAAGCAATGGCTTTCTTCTGGCCACTCTGCCATAAAGCCCAACTCTATGGAGCGTACGGCTTATTGTCGTCCTATGTACAGATCCTCCAGTCTCTGCTGTGGAACTCTGCAGCTCCTCCAGGGTTACCTAAGGTCTCTGTGCTGCCTGTCTGATTAATGCCCTCCTTGCCCGGTGCATGAGTTTTGGTGGCCGTCTCTTGGCAGGTTTGCTGTTGTGCCATGTTCTTTCCATTTGGTTATGATAGATTTGATGGTGCTCCTGGGGATCATCAAAGATTTGTATATTTTTTTAGAACCTAACCCTGACTTGTATTTCTCAACAACATTGTCCCTTATTTGTTTGGAGAGTTCCTTGGTCTTCATGGAAGTGTTTGGTTTGTGGTGCCTCTTGCTGAGGTGTTGCAGCCTCTGGGGTCTTTTTTCAAAAAGGTGTGTATTTGTAATGACAGATCATGTGACACTTAGATTACACACAGGTGGACATCATATCACTAATTATATGACTTCTGAGGTAATCGGTTGCACCAGAGCTTTTTATGGGCTTTTCATAACAAAGGGGGTGAATACATACAATCATGCCAATTTTCTGTTTTCTATTTCAAAAAAATAGTTTTATGTATATATTCTTCTGATTTCACTTCACCAACGTAGACTATTGTGTTCTGATCCATCACATAAAATTCAGATTGACAAAACATTGAACTTAAGGCTGTAATGTAACAAAATAGGTAAAAAGTCTAGGGGGTGAATACTTTTGCAAGGCACTGTATGTCATTCAGTGAGACAGTGTAGCTGATGAAGAGATCCAGGGATATCCCTGCCCATAATAGGATACTGTAAGAAGGAAAATCTTGCAGAACCCCCTTGCTAGCAGGGAATACAGCATTGTTGATGCTTGTGCTCCCCAACTGCAGTTTAGAAGATCAGCATGTGGAACCCCTTTCTAAGCAGCAGATATGGTGGTGGTGGGAACAGCTGAAGCTCTGTTGGAGTTGTGCCCCTTATAGGAGGACACTCACTGTGGTTTAAAAGAGTTGCACCAGTGACAGTCATCTTTCTCCAGAGGCCTAATTCAGGGCATACATGAGGCAATCTGAGAGCAAACCCAGATTGTCTCAAACTGAAGGATAAATCCAGAAGGATGGAGAGCACCATTACTTGCCCTGGAGCCTGTGGAAGACTGGAAGGACAACATTTTCCTCTGCAGCTCATCTAATAACTCTCAGCAATCCAACTGCATGTAATCCAGAAAATGAACACTCTGAGCGGTGTCCACCACATTCATCTAGGTTTGGTCTCCTGCAACAAAACGCAAACTGACAGGATATTGTATATGACACCCCTTCACAACAATTTCACTTATTCCTGACTCCAGCAAGAGGCCATTATGGCGGGGTCTACTTCATGGAACATCCTTTGCAGGAACTTAGGTTTACATACCAACTTCTGGTTGCACCTATATCCAGGATTGTTTTACTGAGAATGAGGTAATCACACCATAGAAAGAGAGCAATGGGAGACAGAGTCAGTCAGCTGTAGTAGGATACAGAGTGGGTAGGCAATGCATATAGCACCTATCCATAGCATCTCTTTTCTTTTCCACGTTGACTGAATTTCCCCAATATCTTCTATGCCAGTGATCCTGCAGATCAGAGACTGGACGAATTGTAGGATAAAGGGACCAACAAATCCTAAGACATACTAGTCACAAAAGACCTGAGTGCAGAACAGTTGTGGGTCTTTTTTATTTGTGACAACTGCATATCACTCTACTTGCCCCCAGATCTGGTAATTCTGGGGACATGGAACTTTTCCATATGTGTACCACATAGAACTCATAACCAGGAGGTCTAGTTTGGAGGGAGGCATGTATTTCATATTTATATATTTCATGTGAGTTTACTGTATGTTTATGTTTAATATAGATCTGTTCTGTGGATGGCCGAATGAAGTTTGCTACAACAGATTCACAGACAGGCTCCTGTGAAGGTGACAGAATACACCAATCTCATATTAACAACAGTTTGACCCAGGCAGTGATGACGTATTGGGGGTATGCAATCTCTCACAGAATACCCACTGCTACTCCATTGTAATGCAAAGGGTTTATTTTTGCATTTTTATTGTAAAGGCATTCTTAACATGAGTACATACAATGGGGTCAGTGCCCACTACTGGGTGTGGTGAATTCCTCCTGCACCAAAGCTAAGCACTTGGAGAGATACCCAGACCCTCTAGGATTGTTTTTGTGATAGGCTTCTTAAGACAGCTCTGTTTGGTTTCCAACTTTCCAACTGTTTGATTTTTAAATAAACCAAGCAGAGAACCAAAATGCACTTTGTCAGGTTGAAAGTTGTAAAACTGTTTCCTTGACTAACAAAGACTCTTCCAGGCGTAAAGATGTTTTTGGAAGCTAGTTTCTGTTCCTCTGGTTTTCGACTGTAGCTCTTGCTGGACAGTTGTAGCAGATCGGGTTTTGTGTTGGGAGGAAGAATTAACTGAAGCAAAGAGTTCCTACTGAAATGTTCTGAATTAATTGAATGTCATAGCAGATATGAAACTTGGGGAAGGATGGTTCCTAAGCTATAAGCTATAAATATAACTGATAGGTGAGGGCATCCACTTTTGTTTTCTTAGATCTATAAGAGACAGAGAAGTTGAAGTTTGAGAATGTGAATGTTTTGCATCTTGAGTTTGGTGGTCTGGGGTCTATCATCAGTATGTAGAAAAAGCTAAGAATACAAATGAAAGCTGCTTATACCCTCACCACTGCTATTTCAACATAGATCCCCCACCACATTTTATTGTACCATGTCCACTCTAACGGCCACAGCAATCACTTGCAGAGGTATTTTCAAGGAGTTAAGTAAAGAAAGAGTCCCTGAAACACCCTGAAATAAAAATGCATGTTTCTTCAGGATTTTTGTTTCATTCAAATTGGAGTTTCTTTTAGAAATACAATTTAGCATATCATTCTAACCACACCATCAATAATATGGAAGCACTGACATGCCAAGTATGTCTCTTTGGCACAAGACAAACAGCAAACAAAAGTATGTTTTACCTTTCATAAGCCTCAACAGTATAACAATACATATTAATGCTATGGGATGTCTGCTGACTCAATTAATTTGCTATTTATCCATTTGAAAGCTTCCATGTCCTTGTATATTCTTATATAAACTTTCAGTTAAACGGTATCCTTTCCATGTCTCTCCTTCATTGTGTAAATCTCCTTCCTGAAATTATACTGAAACTAGCGACTTGCCCTTCAAAAATGACGGGGCAATAACTTTTTAAGCCATGGGAATGCTGTTTGACACACAATGTAAACCTTTTTGTACTGTGAGGACCTTCGGCGCTCATTGCAAGCCTCACGCTGAGCGCCTTCAGCACTCATCGCGTGGCTCGCTATGAGTCTCTTGTCTCGTCTATTTTTGCTCCTCGGAGCACCTTCGTCACTCATTATAAAGAGAGATATATATTTATTGATATTAACATAATAATGAATTAATTAGTTCTTGACTAAATTAAGATACTTTACCTATTTGTAATTAATATATCCAGCAATCAATAGCCTGAAGAGCTAACAATCTGTTTATATTTTCCAGCACCATACAATGTACAGTGAGTGTTGGTGCTCTGATGATAAAGTGTAATGAATGTCCCAACTGTGCATTCTGAATTGTTTGTGTGCGCGAGGGGAATCCGTTGGTGTAGTTGTGTAAAGCGCCATTGTATGTTGGTAATGCTATTAATGTGTTACGCGGCTCGCAAGCATTTTCCGTAATTTGTAATAGTGTATTTTGTATTTCGTTCGTTCCTGTGTAAAAGTTCTACGCGTTTGGCAGTGTTTTTCGTGGCCCGGGGTCTTATAGTCTGGTTTTAATTTTTTTCGGCGGCCATTTTTTTTCTCGCTTAGGTGATTTTCGTTGTGGTGAAAGTCAAAATCGCATTTAAATCGCGTTCCACTTCACTCCCAGACGTCCTGGCTGTTCCCCCGTGCTGTGTGTGATGTTTTTTTTGTATTTATTTGTATTTTGTTTGTGTTTTTTAGTTTTTTCGCCGTTCAGCCGTTAACCTCGTATTTTTGCTATGTCGTATTTTTTTCTTTCAAAGTCCCGCGTCTCGTTAAGCACCATTGTAGAGATTGCTAATGTTATTAATGTGTTACGAGACTCGCCAGAACTTTCCGTCATTTGTAATAGTGTATTTTGTAGTTTGTTCATTCCTGTGTGAAAGTGCTACGCGTCTGTGGCCATTTTATTTCTCGCTTAGGCGATTTTCGTGTGGTGAAAATCGGCTTAAATTCTCGTTCCACCTCCCTCCCAGATGTCCTGCCTGTTCCCCCGCGCTGTGGGTGATATTTTTGTTGTATTTATTTTTAATTTTTTTTGTTGTTTGCGGTTCGGCTATTAACCTCGTATTTTTGCTATCTCGTATAATACTTTTTTTTTTTTCTAAGTCCCGCCTTTGTCAAGTGCTTGAAGGCTAATGCGATTGCGCATTTACTAAGTGTTTTGTGGCTAAGTCCCGCGTGTTTAATTGCCTTCACAGCTCGCGTTGCGAGGCAATGAGCGCCTTCAGCGCTCATTGCCTTTGTGCTGCAATTTTAATTGCCTTAACAGCTCGCCGCGCTAAGTGCTACGCGTTAACGGCTTGCTTTGCTTTGCAAGGCTAGCAGCGATGAGCGCGTTAACGGCTTGCCTCACTTTGCGAGGCTCGCATCGATGAGCACCGCCTGAATTGTACGCACCACGCAAAGCGTGACGTCTCGCAGTTTGACAATTATAATATGTGATATTTATGTACCAGTAAAAAAATAATAGCCTTCATTCTTACAAATAGATCTGGATATTGGTGAACTTAAAAAAAACCAAAACTTAAAAGGACTCTATTTAAGCACACAGCATATTTTTTTTACAAAAGTTTTTAGTCAGTGAACTTCTATCCAAAAGCAAGATCTTCACTAACTAAAAACTTCTGTAAATAAAATATGCTATGTGCTTAAATAGAGCCCTTTTAAATTGACCTAATCGCAATTTAATAAGGTTGATAGTTCAGAGGATAGGACACTTTACTGAAGGTTTGGCGTTAGCCATAGTTAATTGTATTCAGTCTGAGGAAGGGATAGTTTTAAGAGGACTACCACAGGACCTACAGCACTATTAAATGCCAAGCCAGTAACACCAATGTGAAGCCTGTAACTGCTGCGTGCTTGAAATGAGTTACGTTCCTATTAAATTAGAATGGGCTGCGAGCTACGGGCTTGACACGCAAATCATAGCTCATTCGTAGAACGTTGGATTTGCGGCCTTGCGGATGATCAATCAGTGTAGACCGTAGTTACGGGTGTAGACAGAGCCAATGGAAAAAGTGATCGCTAGCGTTACATCACTGAAAAAGGGGCGTTAGATTTCCAGTTTGTGATCGGACCCACATTTCCGCAATATTAATAAAGCCGTAAATATGATATTCTATAACATGCAAGTTACAGTATATGTATTAACCCATTGATTGCCGGGATCGATATAACACGGAAATGAAACATGAAATAAATACAAATATATTGTATTGCCGATTTGCGAGCTTGAGAATGTTGTGCTATTAATTCTAAGACCTAACATCACTGTCCCTTTTATTATATGTACATAAGTGTGTGTATATTTGCATTTACAGTGCTACGGATCGGACTTTACCCCCTTGCGGGTCCTCTCTAGTACCAGTTGTCTCCATGGCGTGATTGGAACGTAACAGTTACGTGCTTGAAAGAACAAAAGATTTGCGGGAGCACAAGACGAATTCTCACGTCCCATAGGGTTTTCTCGCCCCTACCCCGCAAGTCGGCAGCAGGTTGCTTTACCAGGCCAATTTAATAGCTGTAGGTCTTGTGGGCTACATTACGAGCTAAGGTTTTACACTTTAGGGGAATTTAATGTGGCTATTCGTGGGCCAAGAGATCAGCTACATCTCAGAGATGAGGTTCATGAGAGATGAAACTAGTAATTGAGGCTTCCATGAGCCTTTTCCATACGTCCTGGTTCTTATGTACAATGTGTGTAGAATGGTGGCCGCTTGGCATTTCAGGCTGTGCTGTCTAATGGGTGGAGTCAGAATGATAAGTTAGAGCTATGCATTCTATGGGAATTATACAAGTGAGCTAAAAGAGAAAGCACCTTCAGTGGACATCAATATTACCATAGAGCACTATTTAATGTTTGTCTCCTTTAACCTATTTAAAAAAATAATAGTATTGTCTATGGGAAAGTTATAAGGTAACACACAGATGGATCCTTGTTCTCTTTCCCTAGGGAGTTCAGCAGCATCTTTCAATCACTGGCGGAGGTAAGAATGAAGAGACTGTCCTCTCAGAAGGCATCATTCGCACAAAGCAAAACACTTTATTTGGCATTGTTCATTGTCAGTAGAGTCTCTGAAACTTTCTTATAGTCTAGAAAATATATGTGAGACACTCTTGCAGCTGTTCACTTGGTGTATCCAAAGTTATATTACAAAATTTACAAAATTCACTGTACACGTGACAGATATCAGGTGATTTGATCGTCATACAAATGTTGCAGCACCTGGAGGTATAAAGCTGTATGTGGAAGATAACCCATCATTGCAGCTTTTATTATTAATAGTATCACTATGTCTGAATTAATTTAACCATACTGAAAATTATTTTAATAAAGTACCTATACAAATTATAGGTCAGCAACATCTAACAATACCATAATCACAAATGATCCCAACACAACCACCCACCATGCTCATGCTGATTAATGTTCTTCCCTTTCCCATTATTTCTCACTTGTGACATAGCATGTTCTTGACATTATACAGCATTATATCAGCTCAGCAATACTGTTCTGCTAACTTTTCTACCTTAAACGACATGTGCCATGACAAACTGTACTGTTTTTTGTAAGTCTGTAAAGAGTGTTGCATAAACACAATATACATGTAAGTAAATAAAATATAAAATACATACAGTGTAGCTTACTCTATATGCTTGAATAGTGTGTGATAATCTACATCTTCAAAAGATAGGCTATCATAACATACATACTAGTGGCTTATACACGAGCCCCAGAGTTTTCTGGGAACAATAACCTTCTATTTTTACTAATCTGTGATTTGATGCTGTACCACATAATAAACTAATTTGTAAACGCCATAGTCTGGGATTAGATTCAAATATAGTACAGAGGATAGGACACTTGACTGAAGGATTGGTGTTAGCCATAGTTAATGGTATACAGTCTGAGGAAGGGATGATTTTAAGAGGATTACCACAGGACATACAGCCCTATTAAATGCCAAGCCAGTAACCCCAACATAAAGACTGTAAGGGTTCCTATTAAATTAGAATGGGCTGCGAGCTACGGACTTGAGACGCAAATCATAGCTCGTTCGTAGAACTTTGCATATGCGGCCGATCAATTAGTGTAGACCGTAGTTACGGGTTTAGACAGAGCCAATGGAAAAAGAGATAGCTAGCGTTACCGCACTGAAAAAGGGGAGGTTAGATTTCAAAGTCCTACGGGCTTCAATTCCAGTTTGTGATCGGACCCACATTTATATTGCATTCCCAATAATGCAATATTAATAAAGCTGTAAATAAGATATTCTATAACATGCGAGTTACAGTATATGTATTAACACATTGATTGCTGGGATCGTTATAACACGGAAATTAAACATGAAATAAAGTATTTTTCGGGGCCGATTTGGGGGCTTGAGAATGTTGTGCTATTAATTCTAAAACCTAACATCACTTTCCCTTTTATATAAAGTACAGTAGTGTGTTTTTATTTGCATTTACGGGGCTACATATTGGTCTGTACCCCCCTTGCGAGTCCTCTCCAGCACATGTTGGGCTTTGGGCACCATTTGCATGTTACGGGCTAGCTCGCAGGTGACTTTGTTGCAATTTAATAGCATGATTGGATTTGTAGCGGTTATGGGCTTGACGGATCAAAGGATTTGTGGGCTGCAAAGTTTCAAGTTCAGGTCCCGTAGGCATTTTCCATCCATCCTGCGTCTTAACCTGCAATCTGTCTGTGATGGAGTTGCAAGGCTCAAATTGAATGTGGGACGTAATTTGCAGAGAAGTTACATTTATATAACTGCTTACTGGCTGACAGGGATGCCCTCAGATCAGTTAATCTTTGAAATATTTTTTTTTTTTGCTTTTGGTAACGGATGAGGAAAGGGACTTGGAAGTTACTATTTCGACTATATTGTAGTTCAACAAAGCAAGTAGGATGCTTGGAGGGGTATTTTTGGTTCTTGTCTGATGTTTAACATCACAGGTCCTGTTGGGGGCCACCAAGGTAAACCTGAACAATACAAAGGTGTATCTTGGGCATACATGATATTTGTAGAATGACACCTCTCTCTGGGGCTCAAGAGAGACTGCATATAGCTACTATGTCTAGGAACAAACTCATCCCTAGCAAGTCTGGATATGCACTGATTGAGACACAAAACCTATATCTCCCAATGAAAAAGCAGGTTGTCAACATTACAGAATATAGGCACTATTGTTTGACCAAAATCCAGAGCTGGTGTACCCAGGACCGGATCTACCTTTTTGGAGCCCCTAGGCAGTGAAGTGGAGGAGCCCCTGCGAGTTGAGTACACAAGGTATGCACGGACCCATCTTTGCCTTTTCTGTAAGTGTAAGTTCCCTTTCCTGTTGTAACTGTCTTGTTCTAGGTGGATACCCCCTAGTAGCCAGTCTATGAACTGCAACATTTACATTTTTTTTAAGCAAGGAACCAATTTTTTAAGAAGTGGCGCCCCTCACAGGGAAGCACCCCTGGGCTGCTGCCTAGTTGGCCTAAATGGTAATCCGGCCATGGGTGTACCAGAGAGTGAAAAACAGCGATAGAAACACAAGTGCAAAACTGTTAATGTTTTACAATGAAAAAGTAATAGCACAAACACTAATCTTTAAAGCTGGCCGTATAACTTTACATTATGTGCATTATATTGTGTATAAAGTATGAAATTCTGAATGATTAATCTGGATGAGAAAACACTGACTTAGCTTCTGCAATGAGTGTATGTTCTTATGAGACTATTCGTCATAACGCTGATAAAATTAGCACCAGATTTATTAAATAAAAATAAATCTCACATTTCAAGAAAATGGGTATGTCAGTCTTCAGCCTGGAAGTTTTTATTTCTTTGCCTAAGATTTGAGGTTGAAAATCTTTGAAATATAACACAGAAGAGGTATAATTGTGACCCAAATAACACTTGGTGGCAGTTAGGGATAGAGGTACAGTGCAGACCTGTCAGGTTGAGAGAGATGAAGTCCATTCATTTGGGGTCATGCATTTGCCAAAGCAGTCGCATTATGAGACATTATGAGAGTGGCTGCAGGACCAGGATAATGTCTGGCACTAGGAAGCTGGGCCTGTTTAGTGACAAGCTGTGAAGGTTTGAGATGCTGGGGGAGGGATACTGGTTAATATCCTAAATTCCACAGAGGACCTAATATGATTTAATACTCTTAACCCTTTAACTGCATGAGAGCCAAATATATATATAATGTATGCATCACTTTACAAGTGTACAACAGAGTAAGGCTTAATTATATAGAAGATACCAGATGAGAATACTAGTTCATAATAATAAAATAAAGGAGACTCAGCCCAAGCATACTTACAGGAAACAGATTAGGCTGAGGTGAAGGGCTTAGATGAATCTGCTTTAAATATGTTTACAGGTTCTGTTATAACCAGGGGCATTAAAGCAATTTGGGGAGCACAACACCTGCACTGATCATTGTACAAAAAATGTATTATACAGAGCGTGTACAGTAGGGGAAAAAGCATTTGATCCCCTGCTGATTTTGAACGTTTCTCCACTGACAAATAAATAAACAGTCTATAATTTTAATGGTAGGTGGATTTTAACAGTGAGAGACAGAATAACAAAAAGAAATACAACAAGAAAAACGCATGTCAAAAAGGTTATAAATTGATTTGCAGGTCAATGAGGGAAATAAGTATTTGACCCCTACATCTTAGTTCTTGGTGGCAAAACCCTTGTTGGCAATCACAGAGGTCAGACATTTCTTGTAGTTGGCCACCAGGTTTGCACACATCTCAGGAGGGATTTTGTCTCACTCCTCTTTGTACATCCTCTCCAAGTCATTAAGGTTTTGAGGCTAATGTTTGGCAACTCGAACCTTCAGCTCCCTCCACAGATTTTCTATGGGATTAAGGTCTGGAGACGGGCTAGGCCACTCCAGGACCTTAATGTGCTTCTTCTTGAGCCACTCCCTTGTTGCCTTGGCTGTATGTTTTGGGTCATTGTCATGCTGGAATACCCATCCACGACCCATTTGCAATGCCTTGGCTAAGAGAAGGAGGTTCTCACCCACAATTTGAGGGTACATGGCCCCGTCCATTGTCCCTTTGATGCGGTGTAGTTATCCTGTCCCCTTAGTAGAAAAACACCCCCAAAGCATAATGTTTTCACCTTTATGTTTGACGGTGGGGATGGTGTTCTTGGGGTTATAGGCAGCATTCCTCCATCTACAAACACGGCGCGTTGATGCCAAAGAGCTCGATTTTGGTCTCATCTGATCACAACACTTTCACCTAGTTCTCCTCTGAATCATTAAGATGTTCATTGGCAAACTTCAGACAGGCGTGTACATGTGCTTTCTTGAGCAGGGGGACCATACAGGCACTGCAGGATTTCAGTCCTTCACGGCGTAGTGTGTTACTAATTGTTTGTTTGGTGACTATGGTCCCAACTGCCTTGAGATCATTAACAAGATCCTCCTGTGTAGTTCTGGGCTGATTCCGCACAGTTCTCACGATCATTGAAACTCCACGAGGTGAGATCTCGCATGGAGCATCAAACAAGGGAGTCTGGCAGTTATTTTGTGTTTCTTCCATTTGCGAATAATCGCACCAACTGTTCTCACCTTCTCACCAAGCTGCTTGGTGATGGTCTTGTAGCCCATTCCAGCCTTGTGTAGGTCTACAATCTTGTCCCTGACATCCTTGGACAGCTCTTTGGTCTTGGCTATGGTGTAGAGTTTGGAATCTGATTGATTGCTTTTGTGGACAGGTGTCTTTTATATAGGTAACAAACTGAGATTAGGAGCACTCCCTTTAAGAGAGTGCTCCTAATCCCAGCTCTTTACCTGTATAAAAAATCTTGAGAAAGAAATCTTACTGATTGATAGGGGATCAAATTCCTATTTTCCCTCACTGACCTGCAAATCAATTTATAACTTTTTTTACATGAGTTTTTCTTTGTTTTCTTTTGTTATTCTGTCTCTCACTGTTAAAATAAACCTATCATTAAAATTATAGACTGATAAATTCTTTGTCTTTTTCCTCCACTTTATGTGTCTGACTGTATGGCACATGTATTGTATATCTATATACAATATCTACATGCACAGTACATAATATTTTTTTTCTATGTATACAATGTCCATATTTGTACTGTAAATACTTTGTGTATATCTGCACTATACATGCAGTGTATGTCTGTATTTTACATTAGTGCTACGAAATATGTTGGCGCGTTACAAATAAAGGAAATGATAATAATTACTAGGAAATTGCCCGTTTCTGACGGGAGTAAAATTGTAAGCCTGGCAATGCTGTTAGCCGCAACTTTCCTGCTTTGCAATGATCACCTTCGGCGCTCATTGCAAGCCTCTCACCCTGTGTAGTTCATAGGCGTCACGCTCGAGTGTTACTGTCTTGGGTTGTGTTACTGCCTTGTGTTAAATGTTAGTGGCTTGGATAAAATGGATTAAGAGTTATTGGTTTGAGTTAAGTGTTACTGCTTAGGGCATGTTTTTACGTCCTACGGGCTAGTTTTCCGTCCTTCTGCCTCGTTTTCGTTGTGTCGCGTTTTTTCGGCAGCCAATTTTTTTTCTCGCAAATATGGCTCAAATTAACTTGCAACCTCACTCACAGGCTCCCTGGCTCTCCCCCTGTGCTGTATGTGAGTGTGTAAGTTAATTTGAGCAACATCGCAACAGGAGCAACACTGACAATTATATATATGATACATGCTGCGTATATCTGTAATGTACATATTGTATGTATATATGTACTCTACATGCAGAGTATATCTGTATTGCACATGCAGTGTATGTCTTTGCTATACATGGAGGGTATATCAGTAGTGTGCAAGCAGTGTATATTTGTACTTTACAGAGCTATGTATAAGGCTGCTATAAATGGACAGCTATATTTATAAAAATAGTGTATACTGTACACATTTGTGGATATTCTATTTATGCATATATTGTATATGCACCTGTAATTTATATGTAATTATTTTTATACTGAAAATATCTTTTAAACATTACAGAACAGCGGAGATTTGTACCATGCATAGCAATGCCTATCCATAATGTACAAAGTAGTTTACAATTACATTACATATCTAATCTGTATTTTTATACATTATAATATTGTATGCGTACTGTAAAATAACATATCTACTGAATATCTAGTGTTTACCTGTATATATGCACTTCACAAAGCAGAGTATCCCTATAATGCTGTGAAGGATCCCTTTTTCCAGTTCCTGGATATTAGCCCATTAAAGGACAGACAGCTTGGCTCCAGCCACTCCATTGTATTGTAATCTGCTCTGGCCCATTGTTCACAAATTAAATTAATCCCATCTGCCATGTACTCTATCTAAGGTCTGAACCACTAAGACACAGAGGCAGCAGGATATGTATTAGAAGGTAGCCTTATTATTCTCAGGTGCCAGCTATCAAGGTACTGCTAGACCCCATGTGGCGCCATCTCCTGTAATTGTCTGCCAAACCCTCTTATTGTTACATTGTGTACACCCCCTCTGTATCTAACTGCTGTAAATATTGTTTGACTTTTCAAAATAAATCAGTTCACTTCTGGATTCATAGAAATCGTGTGTCTCTTAATTTCCTCCTGTTCTCCTGGATGACTGCAGGGAGGTACTGGGAGACTCTGTAGGATCCTGCTGAGGTAGGTTTGACTGTAACACGTTTTATTAAGCCCCCTAAGAAGAAGCAGATCTGGAGTCTCTTGGTAGCCTGGAAGTGTTGATTTCTGATGCAAGGACCCTGACCGATACAGAAGCCAGATATCACGTGCTGGTGTCGTGATTTCCAAGAACCCCACGGTCCTTGTGGCTATTTAACCTGTAGTCTAGGGCAGGTGGTCTTGGGCTTGTATAGCCCCTACCCTTGTATCATTACAAATGCATATATACTGCACATAACATAGTGCCTAAAGCATTCAACAATATTTTTTTTAGAACATCCTAAGCTAAATGTGGAGGATTGATATTTAACCTCCATGTTTTACTGACGTAATGATGACGGTCTCATTTACTATTGGCTGTTTCTAAATCGGTAGTTACAGCCTTGCTTAATTGATCATGATCATGCTCTGAAATACTACTTAAAATTGCATGGTTTACGGTTTTGGCTTTCGGCCTGTAGATTGCGGGCTTGTTCAACTGAATCGTTCTCTAATTGTAGCAAATGTCAAGCCCACAGACTTACGGCCTGTATAATGTAAACTGAGGGCTTGCAATAGAATAAGGCCCACAGACATCTTAGAGATTGGACCCAGCCTCATCGATTCTACTTGGCATCTGGAGACCATCTTTTGTATATTTCCCTGCTTAATTATGTTCTTAGACAATAGGTTTTCAAACATATATAATTTGTTTTCAGCAGTCCTTCATTTGTTTTATAAAACAATACATGTGAATGCCTCTGCTGGATCCCGGAGGCATCCACTATAGATTGGTGGAAGTTAAGTCTGTTTGCTGCCAGCCCCTGCCTTTTGACCTTGGACTGTCTGACATCAGTTTTGGCCCTTATATGTAGTGTGACTGCAGTTTACCTGTTCCTGCTACTGGGTTTTCAGCTCAGTCTTACATAACAACTGAGCCTAAAATATGGAACCTGCAGGAAGCTCTTCTCCCCAGGTTTCATACTGGCAGAACTTGGTTATAGCTATTCAGACCTTCCAGGCTTACTTCACTCAGCTGCAGGCTACTGTACAGAATGTATGATTCTCTGATTTATTACCCTAGGGGGAAAATTCCTTTTGGGATCGCCTATCCCTTAGCAGAGCAGGATAGATTTAAGAAAGGCTTCATCTGATTCTCCACATCACCTGCTGGATCCCCAATTTTCTTTGTCGAGAAGAAGGATGGAACTTTATCATGTATATATTATCAAGAACTGAACTCCATCACTATCAAGAACTAAAGCTAAGGGAGGCAAGCATTTTTTTCTCTAAACTGGATCTCAGCAGAGCCTATAACCTTATGTTCATCAGGGAGTAAGAACTCAATAGTTATTTTGAGTGATGCCCTTAGTCCTGTGCAATGCTCCTGCCACCTGTCAGGATTTAGTCAATCATATATTCCAGGACCTGCTGGACCACTCAGTGGACATTTAACCGGATGACATACTGGTGCTCTCCTCTTTATCTCATCACAGAAAACTTGCATGAAGTCCTTTCCTGTCTTCGTACCCATTTGACTATATTCTATGCTTGAGGAATGCACATTTGAAACTGACACTGTTGAATTCCTTGGCAATATCCCATCAAACCCGATAAATGCTTTTTAAGAGCCAATATGAATCTTCTGCAAAACACTGACACCTCAATGTCATCTATGAATACTTTGTGGAAAATATATGTGCATCCACATCTGCAACTATGTGTACTCCAGAGAACTCATGACAAACCAGACCCTGGAACTGATTCTATATTTATTTTGGTTGCCACTCATGCACACTATGTAGCTCATTGTGATGTGTGCAAAGTAGTTGTTGATCACTTAACTAAGATGGTACATATCATCCCAGCTAAAAGAAAACTACTTACAGCATTGGAAATATCAGTACTTTTCATCAAAGAAGTAGGACGTCTTCATGGAGTTCACGATCAGGTGCTGTCAGAGAGGGTCACTCAATTTACCTTGTATTGCCCACATTTGCTTTACCCAATTTATCTCCTCCAACTCCCTCAATGATGGCTCCCAATCTGGCTTTCGGCCCCAACACTCCACAGAGACAGCTCTCACTAAAGTCAATAATAACTTGCTCACTGCTAAGTCAAGGCGCCATTTCTCAATTCTTATTCTCCCGGATCTCTCTGCTGCCTTTGATACTATTGACCATCCTCTCTTTATTTTGGCATCTGTGATGCAGCTCTTGCTTGGTTCACATGGTTCATCTAGAAAATCGAACATTTAATGTCTCCTTTTTTCCTCTCACCCTCTGACTGTTGGCATACCCCAAAGGTTCAGTCTTCAGTTCCCTCCTTTTCTCCATCTATACTTCCTCCCTTGGTACCCTAATAAATTCTTTTGGACTTCATTATCACTTATATGCAGATGACACCCAAATCTACCTCTCCGCATCAGAACTACCCCCCTCTCTTCTATCTCAAGTTGCCAACTGTCTCTCTAGCATATCCTCCTGGATGTCTGCCGTCAACTCAAACTCAACATGTCAAATACTGAGCTCCTAATCTTCCTACCCTCTCCCACAGTTTCCACTCCTCACATATCCCTCACTGTTGACAATGCCATCATCACACCCACCTCTCAGGCCCGTTGTCTTGTGGTTCTACTGGATCCTGCCCTCTCTTTCATTCCTCAAATACAATCAATTACTAAATCTTGTCATTTTCACCCCCCAAAAAATCTCCAAAATATGTCACTTTCTCTCACAAGAGATCATTTTTATTATATCTCTTCTTGACTAATGCAACTCTCTCCTTTTTGTCCTCCCCATCACCCATCTCTCTCCAGTCCATAATGAATACCTCCACTAGACACATTTACCATACTCTACGCTCTGTGTCTGCGGCACCTTTTTGTCATTCACTCCACTGGCTTCCCATAGGCTCCAGAATAATTTTTAAAATCATGACCCTAACGTATAATGCCCTCAACAATAATGCACCCTCTTATTTATCTGCTCTTGTCTCTAAATACTCTCCCGACCACCCTCTTCACTCTGCTAATGACCTTCTTCTATCCTCCACTCTTATCACCTCCTCTCATGTGCATATAAAAACAAAAACATAAATGGTAATTTCTTGTAACATCAGGGGCTTTAATTCACCCAAAAAACAGACCCATCAACACACAACTGGTTCTACTAAATTATAAAGAAAATAAAATCAGAAATAAAATATGGTGCCACTTTGCCCCCTACTAGGATTTACAAGTGTTTCAAATTGGACTATTTGTAAGATTCTAGGTTGAAAAAAATCAGAGCTTCTAAACACTTTTTAATAAAAGAAAGTAAACAAAAGTAAAGCAATAGATATGTATATTACATTCCTAGTAAAATCCAGAAACCTTCCATTTCCCTTTAAGGTCAAAACATAAGAATATAAACTTGGCATGTTTTTAGGGGGATATATCACTCGAAGGATTACCCAACCTAAAATACACAATTCAGGTTTGCCCTGGAAATAATAAAAATTAAATAATAAAAACTTAACTTTCACAAAAATTATATAAAACTCATACATTAACTATTATTCATATATGGAAGTAGTGTGGAAGTTCTATATTTTATGGCTTTGGTGGCTATAGTTTGGCAGTGAAAATTAAATTTTTCTGTGAATCTTATATCTTTCAAACCATTACCTGTTCAACCAGATCTTCCTTACTTTCAGTTTCTACTACCATGAATATTCTCATTTTGTGAAAAAAGAAGCCCATTTACTCTTTAAGTCTAAATTGTATGTGCACAGAGATCTGGTGGGTTCTCTCCACCTAATTGTTTTAAATCAGCCCTGATAAACAAACTTAAAGTCTTTCATGCTACAATTAATCAAAAACATTTGGGTACTATTAGAAAATAACCTGTCGAACTCTCTGCAGATACATTACATAATATGCATGTGCACATTAGGGTTAATCACAACATACCAATATATCCATACACACAATGATATTTTAAGTATAAGCAAATACCTCAGGACCTTCCTAGGGTATATAGGGTAACCCAGACTTGAGCCCCTTGCTCACTGTACCTAGGGAGATCACTAGCTCCCACTCACAAAAGTCATTTATGGTTGCTGTTTCTCCCATGCAGAGAAGACTTAACTGGCATTTCAGTTGTGGCATAACGCATGGTTTCCGAATGTTTCTCCTCTGGATTTGGCATGAGTGAGCAAAAAAGATACTGAACACAGGGTTGCCATTATGCTACAGGGATATTAAGTGATGTCTGTCCTTAGGTGTGCATCTCTCTCTCTTTTAGTTATTTGTATACAATTCTCGCCAGACATGTTTCATGTAGACAGTGCAGATGCAAAATGATACATATTGATGTTGTTTAGTCGTTCAGTTGCCAAGTCATCTCCGACTCTCCATAACGATGTGGCCAGCAGCACGCCAGACACATCTGTCCCGCCACTGCCCCATGAGCTCCAGGAAGCTCATGCTCATGGCTTCATTGCCATGATCTATCCATCTCCGACTCAAACTGGGAAAGATTGAAGACACACATAATAAAACATAATGATTCCTATTAACAATAACAGAACATTTTCACTATGCCACTGTTATAAGGACTCAGCAAAAGTCCCAATTGTAAGAGAAATTAAAAAACTTTTCATATAAAAAATGTGACAGGGTGCTCCCAGAGGTTTGCGTGAGCCACATACTTTTAAAAGGTTTCCCCCCTGAATGTCTGACGGAGGTCTGAAGGAGTTAAACTCCTGAAGCAATGAATTAGCTACACCTGATTACAAGCCTTCAAAAGAAGGAAATGGAGAAAAAGTGTGGTTGTTTTAGCACTGCTGGGCTAGCAGTGAGAGGCTAGATTTGTTTGAGGCCTGCAAGAGCTGTGAGAGGCTCTGCTTTTTCAGTGTAGCCGAAGTTCCCAGGTGTTCTTAGTAGAAAACAGACACAAGAGAAATGTGCTGTTGATTTAAAGCTAGATAAAAAACAAAAAGACAGAGAGACTGCAGCGTGAAGCAGGTGATGATTCTGCAACAAAGTAACACAAGAGATGTGTGCTGTTGATTTGGAGTTGAAGAGAGAAGATACAGAGAGACTGCAGCGAGGAGCTGAGGATGAGCGATCAGAAGCACTTTGGAAAACTGAAGAACATAGGCCAGTGAAAGCAAACAAACTATTCAACCGCTTTGAACTGAGCTTTTGCTCCACCCATGGCTAGCTGGATAAAAGCCTGCATAGCAAAGGAACTGTCTTTCAGTAAAGGTAGCGCCTCAATGGAAGATATGCCTGTTTATTTCTTTAATTTGTTTTGATGGACATGTTTTGTAACACTGGCTACCACTTTAGTAAAATTTGAAAAAAAGTATTAAAGCCTCCGGTACTTGTGTTCTGATATAAAAGTGGCAGAAACACAGGCACAAATGAAGAAAAGAATGATAATGTGTCATAATAATGATGTTTATAAGTGTTTTTTTTTTTTTTTACAAAATAAAATTGTGTACATAAATGATTTTCAATGTTGCCAACCAATTTGGGCCAATTTGAATCTTATAAAACTAAAAAACTTCCTCATCTTAGGCAAAAATCCTTTCTTTGCCAGAAACAAAAAACATAATTGTCACTTGCAGAACATTTTCACTACACACAAATAGAATATTTTATTCACAGTGTTCCCAAATATACAGAGAGAAAAAGCTTCCCTAGAACTATATGATTTTGGAGTTATTTTCATACTATATCATCAGACTAACCTTCCCTTTGCATATGTTTTGCCTTATTTTAAACATTCATGGTGAACAGGCTTAGGCAGCTTAATTTCTTATAAGAGTTGGTCCAAGTGATTGGAATTAAACATACATAACTGTGGAAGCTATACTTTACTTGTAACCAGTCTTAAAGTTATGCAAAGTTTGTGCAAATGCCAGGACAACAGTACCGCATTTTAGCACTGGTGGACTTGCCATGATGTGGCGCACCTATGGAAACAAATAGGGGCTTGCTCTCACAAATAAATAATGCATGTATTTCAGTTACAGAAAATATTATATTTTGGGGAAATACTCATTTAAAATGGGTTTGCACCTGGCATTCATATGGAAGGAATATTTTTTATTTAGAAAAATAAAGAATGGCCTATGCAACTGAGGGACACCAAGAGTACTACCACAATAATTTGCAGCCCTTGATTTTCTCACAATATTGTTATACTGTCATAAAATAATAATATTTCAAATCTCTGAAATTTGACACTTACAAAAGGCTCTTTTGAAAAAATGAATTTTGATCTATTTAGACACCTAAAATACATTTACTATAGCCTTTAATTCTTAAGTATAATATTTAATTTGTATTTAATGGGAGGGGCATTTCTTCCTATCAGGATTTGTCATGTGAGAGGAAATTTGAATGCAGATAAGATATCTATTCGGTTCTACAGAAACGGCTGATACATTGTTGTGGTACGTAGCAATATAATAGAATATATGAGAAATCACAGTAGATTCTCCACCCACTCAGGCTCCAGGGTGACAAGCAGTAATCGAGATCCTGCTTGGAAGCAACTACAGACAAACAGACTCTGCAAATATAACGAATTGGTCTAAAATGTGACCTACATTATTACTAAAGTGTTTTGCTTGTTTCATACTTTACAAACATGTGAAGCTTTTTCCCAGACTATGCTGGTTCCATTCCTTAACCCACAGCCCCTGGATAACTGCTCCGGCAAACCGTATTACATATTTTGCTATGGGTGAACCTAAATTACATTCATAGTCACGTGCATTAAATGAACCTCATACAATTCGGACTGTGTAATGGGCATGGCCACAATATAAAGAAAGAGACCCCCACAGCCTCTTTAAATTGCTACGTTTTTGTAAATCGTAGCTCGTATGGTAGCTCGCATGACTTTGAGCTATTAAATTGGTCTCTTAAACCTCCCCGAAGATGACTTGCAGGGTG
Source organism: Discoglossus pictus (assembly GCA_027410445.1). NCBI lineage: Eukaryota > Metazoa > Chordata > Amphibia > Anura > Alytidae > Discoglossus > Discoglossus pictus. The sequence goes on along the minus strand of CM050168.1, from coordinate 254,421,926 downwards.
AGCTGCAGGACGGCCGAAAAATGCCTACGGGACATGAACGTTGAACTTTGCAGCCCGCAAATCCTTTGATCTGTTAAGCCCGTAACCGCTACTTGTTTAATTCAGCTATTAAATTGCAACAAAGTCACACGCTCGCAAGCCCATAATATGCAAATGGAGCCCAAAGCCCTATGAGCGCTCAAGAGGACCCGCAAGGGGAGTAAAGTCAAATATGTAGCACTTGTAATGCAAATAACAACACTCTACTGTATATCATTATATGGGAAAATTATGTTAGGTCTTAGAATTAATAGCACAACATTCTCAAGCCCGCAAATCGACCCCAAAAAATCCTTTATTTTATGTTTATATTTCATGTTATATATCAATCCCTGCAATCATTGTGTTAATAAATATACTGTAACTCGCATGTAATAGAATATCATATTTACGGCTTTATCAATGTTGCATTACATCTTGAATGTGGGTCCGATCGCAAACTGTAATTTTAGCCGGTAGGACTTTGAAGAATAACCTCCCCTTTTTCAGTGAAGTTACGCTGATGATCTCTTCTTCCATTGGCTCTGTCTAAACCCGTAACTACAGCCTACACTGATTGACGGCCCGCACCGCCGCAAATCCAACGTTCTATGAACGAGCTACGATATGCGTCTCCAGCCAGTAGCTTGCAGCCCTTTCTACTTTAATAGCAATGTAACACTGCCTGCAGCCGTTACGTGCTTCACGTTGGACTTACGGTGCCTGAATTTAAGGAGGCTGCCAGCCGGGTGAAACTGGGGGCCCTGTTTATATATGTTTGCATGTTCAGGTTTTTAATTTATTTGAGTAAAATGCCAGAGATATTTATGGTGGGATCAGCAGGTGACTTACTATTATGATAATATTACAATGCCTACATGTTTTGTATTATACAGATATTAAAAATTCTAATACAGAAATATGGCAGCTGAATAGAATGGCAGGCAGTTTAGAATAGTAGTGTTAATTATCAGAGTATTCAGGATATAAATATTGCTGAATAATAAAACATTTACTTTGCTGAATTTATTTGTACTATACAGAGAAGGGTGCATCTGTGTTTTACAATTCAGCGTGAATTGTTACTGTTCAGGACAGTATATTTTGCAGATTGGTGTATATTTGTATTATACAGTGTAGTATATGTTAATATTGTTTTCATAATCAGAGCATATTAGCAATATAGAGGGCTATAAATATTTTTTGGTAGAACAGTATACATTTATATTATATATTCAAGCACACAGTATATATGAATAGGGTTTTGTATCCTTTTACATTTTTGTCTTTGGATTGCTTGCTGAATTTCTTTAAGCTTTCCTGGTAAAGGACCGACTTCACATGCCTGTGACATATGTGACATACATAAAAGCATTTTAAGCATTTATTTATCTGATTCTGCTTGTGTTAAGGGAGATTTCATCTTGGACTGCTTTTCTGTCCGTAGGTTGGGGGTGTCCCATAGGGGCTTACCCTTCCACTGAGTTCTACTGTCAAGGAGCTGTATAAAGTGGAAGTATTTTAACAGGACTAAACATAAATCTTATCTGAATCTACTGTTCCTCCCACATTCCAAGGTTTTTAATCCTTTCAGAAATAAAGATGAAAAGTCTGTCTTCATTAAAGCAAAACTGAATGCAACAGCTAACATTTAAAGGCTGTTTATGTTAAACTGGGTAATTTTTTTTCACATTATCAAGTCAAGTTTTTCATACCAGTGGTCCTTTAAGAGTGTTCCTGTACTTAACTGTTTGATGTGCTGTGGCTTCTCTTGAGGAACAGCTCAGAATCTGTGGAAGCGACTCTCTGTCATGCATTACGGGATGAGATAGTTGCTGGTTTTAGTACCAAGTTCTCATGACCTTTCCATGGTATATTAAACTCTCTGAGAGCTTTTCTCTGGTTTCCCCCATTGCTCCGCGCCCCATTACCCATCACCCACTAAAAACTGATGTGCTACATTAATCGCAGAGCCTTTGATCTCTAATTGGCTTATCTGTATAAACACGAGGGAAGAGGAATCTTAACTTATTAACCCCTGCCTAACTAGGTATGTGGAAATAGTCACGGTTGAAGAAAGGAATAGATTATCTCCCTTAATAAATAAGATCTGTGATAGAAGAGGGCCTTATTTTAATATCTGTCACGGTCTCCAAGTGAGATTGTGACTCAAGAACTGAGAATGCCTAATAATGTTTCCAAATATGTGTATTATTCTCCACAATGTTGAAAAGGATAAGCATAATAAATAAATCTGGCCTAATCACTCTCGTGATGATCCCCTTTAAAGCCAGGTGGAGTCTCTGATTTGATCTGTGTAGCTGTCTCTGAGTAAGCCTCCCATTGGGTGACTCTCTGATTTCATATCTAAGACTGCCTTCAAATGGGTAAGACTCTGGTTTTATATCCGAGACTGCTTCTCAATGGGTGAGAATATTAAACTGTCTCCCACTCAGTGAGAAGATGATTTCATATCTGAATTTCAAAGCTGTCTGGGTGAAACCATTCAGGGGTGCAGTACAAGAGGATGGCTAGTTTAGAGTAACAATTCAAAGGGCACTTGTTACTCTAGACAGACATGCCAAAGTTCATTGGCTGGCATAAATCCAACTAGGTAACAATCTGGGTCAGTGGCAAATGACCAGTCCAAATAGGGAACAGAAATAGGGGCAGGAACTGTAGCCAAACAGAGCAACCAGAAGTACTCCCAGTCACAGGAACCTACAACAAGCCCTAAGAGGAGGCTGAAGTAGCAATAAATTGTCTAAGATGAGGTGTGATTGGCTGGTAGAAAGAGTGTGACTTAATAACAACCAATCAGGAGAAATAGCGACAAGAGAGGTACTTCTGACAGATCTGTCTTTAAAACACATGGCTGTAGCTGCTTTAGCATGAGACTGTCGAAAATGCTGTACTTATGCTAAGCCATGAGATCTGCCATCAATCAGGAATCATCATCAGGAAATCAATCCTGGGGAATCACACTGACCCCACCCCAAGGGCTGGTCTCCAGAAAGAGTCTGACCAACTTGGATAGTAAAGGAGATTAAAACTATTGATCAACTCGGGAGCATTAATCTCAGAGGCTCATATACAGGTTTGTTCTTCAGGGGCAAAAACTCCAGGCAACTAGATATTGAAGAGAAGATCTCCAGAGATGAGTCTAGGATAGCAGACACTTCAAAATCTTCATTGCCATTTAGTTCTGATTGTCCATACGGAATACCGGGTGTATCTTTAAAGTAAGTGACCAACATTGCAAATATTCCCAACATTTGTAAGATCCACAACTATTAAAGTGATATATATATATATATATATATATATATATATATATACATACACATACAGTATCTCACAAAAGTAAGTACAACCCTCACATTTTTGTAAATATTGTTTTTATATTTTTTCGTGTGGCAACAATGAAGAAATGACACTCTGCTACAATGTAAAGTAGTAAGTGTACAGCCTGTATAACAGTGTAAATGTGCTGTCCCCTCAAAATAACACAACACACAGCCATTAATATCTAAACCATTGGCAACAAAAGTGAGTACACCCCAAGTGGAAATCTCCAAATTGGGCCCAAAGTGTCAATATTTTGTGTTGCCACAATTATTTTTCAGCACTGCCTTAACCCTCATGGGCATGGAGATCACCAGAGCTTTACAGGTTTCCACTGGAGTTCTCTTCCACTCCTCTATAATGACACCACAGAGCTGGTGGGTGTTAGAGACCTTGCACTCCCCCACGTTCCGTTTGCCCCACGCATGCTCAATAGGGTTTAGGTCTGGTGACATGCTTGTCCAGTCCATCACCATTTCCTTCAGCTTCTTTAGCAAGGTAGTGGTCATCTTGGAGGTGTATTTGGGGTCATTATCATGTTGGAATACTGCCCTGCGGCCCAGTCTCCGAAGGGAGGGGATCCCGCTCTGCTTCAGTATGTCACAGTACATGTTGGCATTCATGGTCCCCTCAATGAACTGTAGCTCCCCACTGACGGAAGCACTCATGCAGGCCCAGATTAAACATATACAGTTGGGGAAAAAGTATTTGATCCCTTGCTGATTTTGAACGTTTGTCCACTGACAAAGAAATGACCAGTCTATAATTTTAATGGTAGATGTATTTTTAACAGTGAGAGACAGAATAACAAAAATAAAAAGAAGAAAAGCACAAAAAAAAAGTTATAAATTGATTTGTAGGTCAGTGAGGGAAATAAGTATTTGATCCCCTATCACTCATCAAGATTTCTGGCTCCCAGGTGTCTTTTATACAGGTAACAAGCTGAGATTAGGAGCAATCTCTTAAAGGGAGTGCTCCTAATCTGAGCTTGTTAACTGTATAAAAGACACCTATCCACAGAAGCAATCAATCAATCAGATTCCAAACTCTCCACCGTGGCCAAGACCAAAGAGCTGTCCAAGGATGTCAGGGACAAGATTGTGGACCTAAACAAGGCTGGAATGGGCTTCCAGACCATCGCCAAGCAGCTTGGTGAGAAGGTGACAACAGTTGGTGCGATTATTTGCAAATGGAAGAAACACAAAATAACTCTCAGTCTCCCTCGGTTTTGTGCTCCATGCAAGATCTCACCTTGTGGAGTTTCAATGATCATGAGAACGGTGAGGAATCAGCCCAGAACTACACCGGAGGATCTTGTTTATGATCTCATGGCAGTTGGGACCATAGTCACCAAGAAAACAATTGGTAACACACTACGCTGTAAACTGACTGAAATCCTGCAGCGTCCGCAAGGTCGCCCTGCTCAAGAAAGCACATGTACAGGCCCGTCTGAAGTGTGCCAATAAACATCTGAATGATTCAGAGGAGAACTGGGTGAAAGTGTTGTGGTCAAATGAGAAAAAAAATCGAGCTCTTTGGCATCAACCCAACTCGCTGTGTTTGGAGGAGGAGGAATGCTGCTTATCACCCCAAGAACATCATCTTAACTGTCAAACATAGAGGTGGAAACATTATGCTGTGGGTGTGGTTTTCTGCTAAGGGGACAGGACAACTACACCACATTAAAGGGACGATTGCAAATGGGTTCGTGGATGGGTATTCCAGCATGACAATGACCCAAAACATACAGCCCAGGCAACAAGGGAGTGGCTCAAGAAGAAGCACATTAAGGTCCTGGAGTGGCCTAGCCAGTCTCCAGACCTTAATCCCATAGAAAATCTGTGGAAGGAGCTGAAGGTTCAAGTTGCCAAACATCAGCCTCGAAACCTTAATGACTTGGAGAGGATCTACAAAGAGGAGTGGGACAAAATCCCTCATGAGATGTGTGCAAACCTGGTGGCCAACTACAAGAAACGTCTGACTTCTGTGATTGCCAACAAGAATTTGCCACCAAGTACTAAGTCGAAGGGGTCAAAACTTATTTCCCTCATTGACCTGCAAATCAATTTATAACTTTTTTTATATGCATTTTTCTTGTTTTTTTTTGTTATTCTGTCTCTCACTGTTAAAATACACATACCATTAAAATTATAGACTGATCTCTTCTTTGTCAGTGGACAAACACTCAAAATCAGCATGGATCAAATAATTTCCCCCCCTGTGTGTATATATGTTTTCTATAATATGTTGTGTTGCTTCCCCCTATATTTATTTACCTGATGATGTCAGATGATGCCTGCACTCTCTCTGCATCGCTGTTTACGTTCAAACTGAGGGTTTCATCTAATATCAGTGTTTTTGTGCTCTTTGTGCCTTATCGGTTGATTGGTCGATTAAGGGACTAATTTAACTACCTTTTCTCAGTATAGATGTATACTTTTGGTAGTGGGAGTGTCAAGGTCTGGGCCTGCATGAGTGCTGCCGGCACTGGGGAGCTACAGTATATTGAGGGAACCATGAATGCCAATATGTACTGTGACACACTGAAGCAGAGTGTGATCCCCTCCCTTCGGAGACTGGGCTGAAGGGCAGTATTCCAACATGACAACAACCCCAAATACACCTCCAAGATGACCACTGCCTTGCTAAAGAAGCTGAAGGTAAAGGTGATGGACTGGCCAAGCATGTCACCAGACCTAAACCCTATTGAGCATCTGTGGGGTATCCGCAAATGGAAGGTGGGGGAGCACAAGGATCGAGACATCCACCAGCTCTGTGATGTCATTGTGGAGGAGTGGAAGAGGACTCCAGTGGCAACCTGTGAAGCTCTGGTGAACTCCATGCCCATGAGGGTTAGGGCAGTGCTGGAAAATAATTGTGGCAACACAAAATATTGACACTTTGGGCCCAATTTGGACATTTCCACTTAGGTGTGTACTCAGTTATTTTGAAGGGACAGCAAATGTACACTGTTATACAGGCTGTACACTTACTACTTTACATTGTATCAGAGTGTAATTTCTTCATTTTTGCACACGAAAAGATATAATAAAATATTTACAAAAATGTGAGGGTGTACTTATTCTTGTGAGATACTGTGTATGTATATATATATATATATATATATATATATATATATATATATATATATATAGACACACAAAGAATTACAAAAACAATATAGTAAAAAAACAACACTCCTTAAAATATTCATTCCTTTACTCAGTTCTACTGTTTGCAGTCCAATATATAGTGGGTGATGGGAAGAAGACAAGTAGAAGCCTAAAAAAATCACTTTTCCAGAAAAATACAATAAACCTCTCATAGAGCAATGCACATTAGTGATGGTGAGGTATATTCCACTAGACAGCTTCCTGTGTGTCAAAGACTGAAACCTTCCAAACAGTCCCTACAAAGGTCTACCCGGAGCAGCTCATGCACAAAGTATATCTATTGGTACTAGATGTACTAGTCAATCCCACACTTTCGCAATAAAAAAAAATGAAATGCTGAAATTTAACATCTGTGATTGGTTATTACATCCAGTACTACAGATACACTGTGTGCATGAGCTGCCGAGGCAGACCTTTGTAGGGACTATTTGGAAGTTTCAGTTAGTAAAAACAGAGGTTTTAAGCACTTGTTAATAAATGATGTTTAGATATGCAAACAAACAGTTTATTTTAATATTAAAAACAGGGAACATTCCATATCCCTTTATCAAAGACTATACCAGACAGAGCAACTTTGTAGGAAGCTTTAATAATTGGCTGCTTTGGGAATGAGGCACAACAACTATAACACATTTCTTTGTGGAACTTACTATGTTACACCATGGACTGGCTATATGAAATCTGGAACAACAATGGCGGGTGAACCCTCTAGCAGAATGGTCATGACACTGGTCCACTAAACTGGTTTGATGTATCTTACTTCCAATTATTGTGACATTTTATAGTGGTCATTTGTAATTTGGCAGTTCTGGGAATTGACAACAGAAAATCCAGCTTCAGTTGTGTGAAATGGGTACTCTCCTGTATTCAAAGGACTTGTACTCTTTACTGTTAGCAGCCTCATTTTGTATGGAAAAGACTGTTGTCTCACAGTAAACTCTGTGAATCTATACAGTGGGAAATATCTACGTATATTTCCTGTAGACTCCAAGGGAACAACCTCGGAGGTTAGCTTACAAGGTACTATTAGATTAGACACATAGTGCAACATATACCAAATAGGAAGTACCTGCTTAACTGGACACCGAGCAGTGACAAAGGAGCTACCTAAACTTATCTTTTTTTTTTTTTTATTAGAAAATATTACAAGTTACAAACATATAAAAAACAGTTCATACAATTCAATCACACCACATCCAAATGTATCGGAAGATTACTAAATAATAATAATAATAATAATTTAAAAAAAAACTTACACAAATTTCTCAATATCTGGGTTGAGAATTTAGACAATGAAGTAGAAAAGAATACATCACGGATAAAAAGTAAATTTTAACATCAGGTAGTTGTTTTAAGATCACAGTATTGATCCCATAATATCCATCTAGAGTCCAGCTTCTTATTGACTGGAGCTATCAATTTACTTTCTTTCATCAAGTCTCTGTTACAGCATATTGACTTAGCTATTTCCCCCCAAGTTGGAAGGGTTGGTTGGTTCCAGTAATTAACCAAGAGAGATTTTACTATAAACAATATGTGGGATATTAGATGCTTTTCCTGAGGAATAACTTTGTCTAGACCCATGTGGAATAAAGCTGTTTGGGGGGTACATGGTGATTCTTTTCCCACTGTATAAGATGGCTGAGAGCAGCAGACCTTCCATATTGAAATAACTCTTTCACACTCCCACCATAAGGGAAAGGTTGTACCAAGATTTCCACAGCTCTTCCAGCATTGTGGGGAATAATTTGAATCACATTTATTCAGGATTAACAGTACTAAGTACCATCTCTGTGTCATTTAAAAAAATAGTTACATATATGAGACCTTGATGGAGGAACTCTTAATTAGACTAAAACGTTTATGCCATGAATGATTATCCCAAACAAAGTTTGCATCAGCTTCCCATTTTTCTATACTCTTTATTGGCTTGTTTTATCTGGGTAAGGGCATTTGAATATTTGTCTAAGATTTGACAGTGAGGTTCAATAAAGATGGACTGATCTAGAGGCAAGTATTTGGGCTATATTCTTTGATCTCTAATGATTATTTACCAAGTCTTATGCATATTTTAAAGGGTGATGACTACTGTGGGTTCTGGCAGCTCCAGTCTGCTGCTGTAGAATTGGATGACCATCTTACCTGTAGTGATTACAGCAATGGCCCCAGTTGAAGCTGTTTCTTCACAGCTCTGTAGTGGGACCTCTTCTTTTCTCTCTTTAAACACCATTATGGTGATCTCATAAACTTTTTGCATACAGCAGAAACTATAAGCAGACGATTCAGAACTTTTTGTATCAACACCAATTCGCACACTTACATTACAATATCAAATACTCAGCTGCCTTTTAATTTCATTCCAGATGGCTGAGGGATGACTCAAGTATAAAGTCATAAAACAGAGCTGCTCACAAAGTCATACTGATCATTCCTGCAATTAGTTGTTTTCTTTAAACCATTAACAACACAAAAGATCCAGTTCCTCATGCCAGTACTTCAGATCTTTTAATCCACGCTTCACTTCCACCACATTCACTGCTACAGCATACCTCCTATTTATCTATAACATGGTGCACATAATGCACATTCTCATGTAAACCCATGCGCACATCACTAATTCTACCATATAAACTGTTAATAAAGGTACTGTTAGAGCAAGAAAGTTTCAAGATTATCTTATGCTCCACTAACTAATCAAAAAATGTCCATTTCCAATATGTGGAAAACCCTTAAAAATGTGCTATTCTCAGCATCTTGGAAACGTCGGTCAAAGTGCTATATAGGGCTTATGCGACGCCTGACCGGATAGCTAAATGGCGTAGCGCCGAAAGCCCAGAGTGTTTCAGAGGATGTAATAGCACGGGTTCCTTCATTCACATATGGTGGGATTGTCCGAAAGTGCAAAGATTATGGGCACAGGTGAAAGAGTTAGTGGCGTTACTATTTAAATGCAACATAAAGTTAACAGTTGACTTGTGCCTGCTGGGGAGGCCTCTTCAGACATTATCCAAATCACAAAACAGATAACTTTTCTTTATTACACTCGCAACTAAAAGCCTTATCGCAAAACAATGGAAATCAGAAGGGCTAGATTTTTCCGCTGTGAAGTCCAAAATTAATTACATTGCAATAAATGAGTGTATGACGCACTCCTTGGCAGATACAATGGCCAAATATATTGAGACATGGGGCCCATGGGTGGAATACACAGGCGTTGCATTGGTACACTGATCAGTTAGGCCGGAGGAATGGAAGGAGATATGAAGACTGGATTCCGGCAGCCGGGGGGGGAAGAATACTCTGAGACGCAGAGGAGGATGGAGAAAATAGGAGGTTAGTAGTTAGTATAAAAATCAATATATAAGAGGGACGAAATAAGAAAGAAAATAATGAGGATTATGATTCTTCACACAACTAGCTATGGTATATAAGTTAGAGAGCTATAGGGTAAAATAGGAGGAAAATAGCAGAAAATGGTGATGATGGATGGAAGATAGGCAGTATTTATCTTGCTACTTTGCTAATACATTGATGTAATAGATTGAGTGAAAAATACCACAAAATGCATGTAACCATGGTTTTATGAAACTTGAAGTATGCCTATGTATGTATTTTGTTATCCGCCTTGAATAAAGACGAATTTAAAAAAAAATAAAAAAAATGTGCTATTCTCGTGTCCATATCTCAATAGCTAGAAAGCCTTACATGGACATACATACTTGTCGCAAATATGCTCAAAACTTGCTTATTATAACAGTTTAGGGCCTCCACAGACAAACCACCACAAAGGCAAAGCGTCAGATGTGCAAGCCTCTGTTAAACTCTTCACTTGGGGTAGAAAACGGCCTAGGGATAAATACACAATATTCACAAAAGACAGGATCATGGGGTGGGGTGTCACTATCCAACCTGTTACAAAATTACCTTTCAAACAAAATAGTCACAGTTTAAACCTGGCACTTGGGTTCATTCAGACCATAAGGAGTGGACACAGAGGAGCATGGGCTTTCTCCCTACCTATTCTATTATGGCTGCCTTTGACATGTAGAGCTATGTCCACATATAATATATGTTGATGCACGTTCTCTCTATGAATTGGTACTGCATACAAAAATAGGAGAAAATTAACAAGTCATGGTTCTTCTCAGATATTGCCTGGGGGTCCTGGTCCCATATTTATAGGATTTTGGACTTAAAAAATCGCTGTAGTGCATTTTCAAGTAAAGTTTATGTTTTTCTTTGTTGGCATAGATTTTTTAAAACAGTATACAGTTTAAAACAAATAAAAGGTAATATATTTCTTACTTTTTAAATGGTAATTTTTCCCTTTCAAGCAAAGTTGCTTATTTCCAACTTGCTGTGCCTTATCAGGGGCATGGCCAGCTCTGACTGGGAGCTGGACTGAAAAAAAAAGTCTGATCAGGTTATGGTTCAGACTGGACATGCTCAGTAATGGGGAAGACTCAATAACAACCAATGTCCTGTAACTGGCCCGCCTCTATTATGTCACTGGGAGTGGCCATGCTGCAGCTGCAAGGATGTTAAAACAGAGCTGTTACATTTAATACCTCTGTGTAGGCAATGAGGTCTATAATGTCACTGTGCAGGTCAGTGACAACATAACCCTAACTGCTTCTGTGCTCCATGATAGTCCAGACCCCAGACATAACTGAGCAAGACCCCTGATAAGGGGGGAAGCAGCTCTGGGGAAACAGGCAATTTAAAATATTAAAATCTATTTACTGTTTTTAATAGTCTACTCCCAACAAAGATATGATCTTTACTTTTCAAATGCAAATACAGTGGTCCATAGCATACAGATGACCATTCGTTGATGATCTGGAGAATACATTCCAAGATTTTCAAAGTATAAATGACAAGGAAGATGCATAAAAGTTCTTATTTTGATGATACTTCATCCCATTGAAGGTTCATCACATGGTCAAATCCCAAATCCCATGAATATTTCAAAGGCTGTAAAGCTTATGGGACATCAACAGTTTGGTAAATGTCTATTGATATAGGAAAACTGGGTAAGAATATATGGTGAGACTTTTCAATAAACCCAGTTACCAACTCACAAACATTGTTATTCTTGTCAATCTTCTACTTGAAAATGCTAACTCAAATCTATTTTAAGATTATTTATTATTACTCTTTATTTTTAAAGTGCCAACATTTTCTGTAGTACTATTTACAAAGTAGAACAGAGTGCATACAATTAGCATATTATAAAGGAATACACTAATGATAATGTCAGTAGTAATAAAGTACAGATACAGTGCAATACAAATATGACACAATGGGTCACCACACAACTTGGTGCAACTGGAGTGAGGCTACTACTAAAGAGAGCTTACAAGCTAGAAGGTAAGGTTGAATGGTAATAGATGCAAAATGGCAGTGAATACGACAGTAGGCTGATGTAAGTGAAGGCATCTGTGTGTTACACTGTAGATTGTGTGTGAGCAACTATAAGTTGTAGAGTATGCAGTTGTGCATATTAAGGCTGAACCAACAATTAAAAAAAAAAAAAATTCATTGATTTTACCCGAAATTAACTCTTTGTCACTTTTGACTGCAAGTTGTTGCAAATCAGTGACTGCTTTAGTGATAAAATATGGTGTTTTATTTGTAGGATAGTGTGTTTATGATATGATTTTATGTAGATATCCACATGTATCTAATATTTTTCATCTGCATGTCGTGATCTAACAATGGCTACAACATCCGAAAGCAGGAAATGCTGTAATGACGCAGATATCTTCTGCTACATCTATGTCAGCTTTGCTTTGCAGGAACAAAGGCGCAACATCAATATCTTTGTCAAGAAGTTGAATCTTGCCTACTTTAAAGTACGACTGGGAGACCAGGACAAAAACTGGGCTCCTCACAAAGTGTGCAAAACCTGTGTTGAAAACTTCATGGTCTAAAGGAAAGAATGAGAAGCTGAAGTTTGGTGTGCCAATGGTTTGGAGAGAACCAACAAACCATTTGGATGATTGCTACTTCTGCCTTGTCAATGTAAAAGGTTTCAATATGACAAACAAACAACACTTACAGTACCCAAATATCCCATCTGCCAGACGACCAGTTGAACACTGTGAGGAAATACCAGTGCTACCAGAGATTGATGTTGAAACCCTCAGTTTACCTGCTTCTACAGATGATGATAATGATCCTCTGACCGAATATACGCCATCTGTTGCAGATTCTGATAAAATTGTTTAGTCAGCCTAAATTGAATGATCTGGTAAGAGATTTGTATTCGCCAAAGCAGTCTGCTGAATTGTTGGCTTCCAGGATGCAAGAGAAAGAACTACTCAGACTTGGCACTAGTGTCTCCTTTTATCGTAACAGAGAAGCAGCACTGCTAAAGTACTTCCATTCAGATGGTCAACTTGTTTATTGTAATGATGTTGAAGGGCTTCTTCTCAATATGAGACTGCCAGCATATGATTCAAGTGAATGGAGACTTTTTATTGACAGTAGTAAAATGAGTTTGAAATGTGTTATTCCCCAACAGAAATATATATGGTTCCATCCCAAACGGACACTCTGTACAAATGAAAGAAAAGTATGCCAACATCATGACAATTCTGGATACATTGGAATACCATGTTCATGGATGGGCAATTTGTGTTGATTTGAAAATGGTTAATTTTCTGCTGCGGCAGCAAGGAGGTAACACCAAATACCCTTGTTTCCTGTGCTACTGGGACAGCAGGGCTACATTAGAACACTGGGTGAAAAAGACCTGGCCACCAAGAATCAGTTTGACGCCTGGTGACAAAAACATCAAGAATGAGCCTCTGGTTGATAGGAATTAAATTGCACATAAAACTTGGGATAATGAAGCAATTCATCAAAGCTCTTCATCACACTGGAGACTGCTTCAGCTACAGTGGATATAAAAAGTCTACACACCCCTGTTAAAATGTCAGGTTTCTGTGCTGTAAAAAAAATTGGACAAAGATAAATCATTTCAGAACTTTTTCCACCTTTAATGTGACCTATAAACTGTACAACTCAATTGAAAAACAAACTGAAATCTTTTAGGTAGAGGGAAGAAAAAATATAAAAATAATATAATATGGTTGCATAAGTATGCACACCCTTAAACTAATACTTTGTTGAAGCACCTTTTGAGTTTATTACAGCACTCAGTCTTTTTGGGTATGAGTCTATCAGCATGGCACATTTTGACTTGGCAAGATTTGCCCACTCTTCTTTGCAAAAACACTCCAAATCTGTCAGATTGTGAGGGCATTTTCTGTGCACAGCCCTCTTCAGATCACCCCACAGAATTTCAATCAGATTCAGGTCTGGGCTCTGGCTGGGCCATTCCAAAACTTTAATCTTCTTCTGGTGAAGCCATTCCTTTGTTGATTTGGATGTATGCTTTGGGTCGTTGTCATGCTGAAAGATGAAGTTCCTCTTCATGTTCACCTTTCTAGCAGAAGCCTGAAGGTTTTGTGCCAATATTGACTGGTATTTGGAACTGTTCATAATTCCCTCTATCTTAACTAAGGCCCTAGTTCCAGCTGAAGAAAAACATCCCCAAGCATTATGCTTCACTGTGGGTATGGTGTTCTTTTGGTGATGTGCAGTGTTGTATTTGCGCCAAACATATCTTTTGGAATTATGGCCAAAAAGTTCAACCTTGGTTTCATCAGACCATAACACCTTTTCCCACAAGCTTTTGGGAGACTTCAGATGCTTTTTGCAAAATGTTGCCTGGCTTGGATGTTTTTCTTCGTAAGAAAAGGCTTTCGTCTTGCCACTCTACCCCATAGCCCAGACATATGAAGAATACGGGAGATTGTTGTCACATGTACCACACAGCCAGTACTTGCCAGTTATTCCTGCAGCTCCTTTAATGTTGCTGTAGGCCTTTTGGTAGCCTCCCAGACCAATTTTCCTCCTGTCTATTCATACATTTTGGAGGGAGCTCCAGTTCTTGGTAAGGACACTGTTGTGCCATATTTTCTCCACTTGATGATGACTGTCTGCACTGTGTTCCATGGTATATCTAATGCCTTGGAAATTCTTTTGTACCCTTCTCCTAAATGATACCTTTTAACAATGAGATCCCTCTGATGCTTTGGAAGCTCTCTGTGGACCATGGCTTTTGCTGTGGGATGCGAGTAAGAACATTTCGGGAAAGTCCAACTAGAGCAGCTGAACTTTATTTGGGGTTAATCAGAGGCACTTTAAATGATGCACATTAAAGGTGTATGCTGAATCCTATTTAACACGATTTGGAATGTGATTGCTTAATTCTGAACACAGTTACATCCCCAGTTATAAGAGGGTGTGCAGACTTATGCAACCACATTATTTTTATTTATTTATTTTCTTCCCTCCACCTAAAAGATTTCAGTTTGTTTTTCAATTGAGTTGTACAGTTTATAGGTCACATTAAAGGTGGAAAAAGTTCTGGAATGATTTATCTTTGTCTCATTTTTTTACAGCACAGAAACCTGAAATTTTAACATGGGTGTGTAGACTTTTTATATCCACTGTATATATGTTCAACCTTTTCAAGTCTCAGTGCCGAGAAGAAAAAGGCAGGAATATCTGATGGCCCTCAAATAAGAACACTCATCAGGGATCCACACTTTGTTACAACAATGACTGCGGCAGAGGCTAGAGCTTGGAATGCATTCTCTGATATGGTGCAGAATTTCCTCGGTAACAGGAAAGAGTACAACTATCGATAATTGTGGAGGAGCTGCTCTTGAGTTTCTAAGCACTTGGATGTAGAATGAGCATCAAGGTTCACTACTTATATAGTAACTTGGCTAACTTTCCAGATAACTTGTGTCACATGAGCGAAGAGCAAGGTGAACGTTGTCATCAAGACATTAAAGTTATGGAAGAACGTTACCAAGGCCGATGGGACTCCAACATGATGGCAGATTACTGCTGGTCCTTGATGAGAGACATTCCACAAGCTGTACATTGGAGAAGAGGTAATTTATGCAGATGTAATATCACTATTGTCAGTTTACCTTTTTGTACATATTTTTCTTATCTTCACATTTCAATTCTTACATGGTAATATGCATTCACGCACATTTATATGCAGTCACTCTCACAACTTTGTGCTACGGCTCATTAAATGTTTGTTTCATTATTATTGTATATTGTATCTTATCTTATTCTTGTCTGTATGTCTGTTTAGCTCTTCGTAAAGGAGCATAAATTTGCTGTTTTTATCGAAATGCAATTTTTGATATATCAAAAACCCAATGTGATAGACTAAAACTGATGCCAGATTTGGAATCAACACCCCAAAATTACCTTAAAACCGTGGGAAAACCTTATGCCAGAAAAATCGTGTCGACCAGTGAATCTATCAATCCTGAATTAAGTTTCAGTTAGGCAGAGTGTCACTAGATAGTTGGCAATATTGGATTATTCAGAGAATTTCTCGGTTAGTCTAATGATTCTTTCAAAGTCCATTGAGCTAGAAAGACACTGAAAATTACAAGAAACCTCCTTCCCTTTTTTTAATTGAGCAGCGTTGTTTATAAAGTATCAATAAAATCCTTTTTTAAATTTGTTGGGCTTGAAATTTGATACAATTACAGAGTGATTCAATTGAACAAGCCCACAATTTACGGGCTGAAAGCCGAAACCGTAAACCATGCAATCGTATGTAGCATTTCAGAGCATGATCATGAACAATTAAGCAAGGCTGTAACTACCGATTTAGAAACAGCCAATAGTAATGAGACTGTCATCATGACATCATTAAAATATTGAGGTTAAACGTCGATCAATTAGCGTTTAGAGGTCCGATATGTGATCAGACTTGCAATCTGGCCAAGAACAAAATAATAAAAATGAATGGTGATACTGTTTTAGTCCATGTGGGTGGCCTGACATGTATTAACTCCCGAGATTGATATAACACAGAAATGAAACCTTAAAAAGAAAAAGATTTGCGAGCTTGAGACTGTTGTGCAATAATTCTAATGTCTTTCAAGTGCAGCATTGATTTTATATTTGCATTTACAGTGCTAGGAACATGTGTTTAACTCCCTTGTGAGTCCTATCTGGTACCCGTAGGATTTTCTTCTACATTTGCCATTTACGGGTGTGAAAACATTGGTGGGTTTGAGGAATTGTAGCAATTGAATAGCGATTTGCTATTTTTGCAATTGTAACTTTTGTGGGCTTGAAAGATCAAAGGTTTAGATGGGTTGTAAGTTACTATTTTGGCAACGGCAGTGATTTTCAGCCTGTAACCCGCAGATCGTTTGCATCTCGGTAAAAGAAGCCAAATGAATAGCAAATTAGTTTACGGGTTTTAGTACGGGCTCCAGTAACCAACAATTGCTCAATTGAATAGGGTCCAAATTATTTAGACCTTTGCTGACATATGAAAACCTTGAATTTCAAAGATTTGCAAAGTCTCCCCTATGAATTTTTATATGTATTTGATTATAATACATGGAATTGTACTAAAATAGATAGATCACTATACCCTATGACCAACATTTTTATTCCTGTTAATGGTGTGTCTCATTTGCCTCATTGCTAAAAACAAAAATACAATAAAGCGTGTTGCTGTTTAAATGTGCAGTAGAATACTATGGCTCCTTGCCCTGATGGTATTGTGTCATGTGTTTGATGCTGTAACACTCACAGAACTTTTCAATAAAATCTCTGAAAATAATACTTTGAGTGTATCCTTACTGACCACTCTACTTCTCTTCTGTTGCAATATCTCTGTTGGCTCCAAATGGAACTTTACACTCACTCCAAAAGTCCACTTCCATTATCCTTCTTTTACCAAATCCTTAATTTAATTTCATACAAAATCAATACTCTTTCTGGTGTTGTTCTCTCTCTCTCTCTATTACTTGTCATCAGTGCTGTCTTCAAAACTCTTTTACAAACTCACTAGTTGATGAAAGTGCATAGAAGTGAAAGTTACCACATGCTGTTCACAGCTAGGTCTCACTATCCAATTAAAGGACAGCTGTAGTTCAAGAACAAAGGCACTTGTTTCTGAACTATAAAATAAACTACTACAGCAGCCGTGTAAGCAACAGACAGAAACATATTTTACACAAAATCAGAGTGTTTTAAGCTAATGTTTATGAGTGCAGGAACCCATTTTGTGTTCATTTTCACTTCCTGGAAGCTGGATAATGAGTTTGTGCAGGGGAAGAGGAAATAGGGAGAAGTCAGTAAACTTTGTTGGATAATTGGATAATATTGAAATTGACACCACATATCATTCCCCTCACAAGACCAGAACCAGGAAGTTTGTATCAATGTACTGCTGGTAAGAAATGTAAATACCCCTTTCATATTTACACTTCTACCAAATTATCATGGATGACTCCAGGGTTCAGCAAAGGCATCAAACTTAGTTTTTTTCCTAATTAAAAACTAGCTGTATAACTTTTCCATGCTTAGGCCGACATTCAATTGCAATTTGCCCAATTGAATAGGGGTCTAAATAAGCACATAACATATTTTTTGAAAAAAGTGTTTAGTTAGTAAACATCTATTCAAAAGCAAGGTTTTCACTAACTAAAAACGTACTTGAAAAAAAATTGCTATGTGCTTATTTAGACCCTATTCAATTGGCCAAATCACAACTGAATGAGGGCCTTAGTCAGACTCAAGGTTTTCAAACATAAATATTTTTTTATTACTACAATTTTCTTTAAGTGCCTGCTAACCTAACACATACATGGGCCTTTACTGATAATATTTTATTAGCATTACTGCTTGTTTTCTTTAAAGTGACACAGCAGTGGTTCCAAATATGGTATATTTAAAATCTTTGGTCATAATTATTTATCAATTAAACATTAGAAAAAATACATTTTGCTACAGTAAACTAAAATTGAAGCTTGCCATTTGAGCTGCCAGTCAGCTTCTCTGATTCACCCACAAACAGAGAATAATATATTTGTTAATAAATAATCATTGCCATTAATTATTGATTAGCCTTAGAGACACTGGATCCATTGTGGAGCGCAGTCGTGTGCACAGAAAAAAAAGACTAGGCATTCTCACTCTTTTTAAATGAAACTATATTTGGAACTGCTGTGTCACTTTAAAGCAGTATGAAAGCACACATTGCCATATTGATTCTGGGAGGGGAGAAGTAATACCATTTGAAGGAAAGTGCTACTTGATTCCTCAATGTTTTGCTTTTGTCCTACATTGACTTTTAATTTTGGAATACACTTTGTATACCTTGTATTGCTGCTATATTACAGTTCATAATGCACATCTATTCCTGGTGCCTTTGGTGTTGCACCTAGAACTCTGTTAGGATTGTGAGTAATCATGCAGTTTAACCTGCTGTGTGAGTGTGTTCAACCTTCCCACATTCCAAGTGTGCTTGGCCTGGAGCATCAGCCTCCTCTTTAATCATTGCTTTGATAATGCAATACAAAGAATTTGAAATCCCAAAGGTTTCTTCTACAAGACACATTAACAGAGAAATCTTTAGTATTTGTAAGAAGGCTCTGGTTCATCTATAAAAAAACAAATCCACTGGTTCACTCAATCCACTACCATTATTACATTTCTTTAAATAGAATAAATCAAATGAGTAAATATGGCAATTTATTCTCATAAATATGCCTCTGAATGAGTATTAATAATGAATTTTACAAAATAATCCACAGTTGCAATCTTCAGAAAACAAGGATAATGGTGTACTCTGGTGCGTAGAGTGGCTGGTGCGCTGCGGGCCCCTGCGGGGGAGGGAGGTCTACTACACTACAAAAAAATGAATACAAAAATGTAAAATAATAACTAGACAGCACTGGGGCTCTCGCACTGCACCTCCTGCACCGACGGTAGATCCACCCCTGGCAATGCAATATAATCTTACAAGTAAAAGAATTGTGCAAGTAATGGAAATTAAACATATTTTGGGAAAATCTGAATTTTTGAAGACTCTGCTTATGACTACAGGAATCCATGCTTGTTACACCATATATTGGGAGCAGGGTGGTGGGTGGGTGTGTTTGTAGTTATCAATGGAGGGAGGGGTGGGAGGAGGGAAAATGCAGATGTTCCGAGAATTTATTTGATAATAGAATAAAATGTAAATTAACACCACCCCCTCACTGGCCAAGAAGCAAACAGCTTGCATCATTCAAGGAAATTACAGCTCTCCAGTAACTTAAATACCCCTCTCAAACACAAACAACTTACACCAATGTATCATGAATCCCCAGACTTTTATTATTTTTATAATAATTGTTTAACATATTTTTATAATTTCATTTTTGTCTGATTAAAAAACTGAGCTTTGAGCTTTTTCCTGGTTAATAATGTTTTTCCTGGTTATAATTTAGTTTTATTTCTGATTAAAAACTAGTTGTTTGACTTTTTCCTGGTTAATTATGCTCTTAGTCAGAATCAAAGATTTAGAAACAAAGATATTTTTTAAGGAATGTACAAAGAGATGTTTAATTGCAGCAGTATTCACATTTGTTATGGTGGGCAAAAGGGAGAATTTTATGAATAGCAAATAATCTTTATTCTGAGTATAACAACAATGAAAATGTCCTAATGATTCATATTTATAGTGGAAGTAAGTCAAATGTTGATAAACTGTTAACCCACTTCCTACTACCCCGAATTATTGACTACAATGTAATGTCTACTAAATTGTTCTGTGGGAAAACTGGTCTTCTGAGCTGTTTTGGTATGTGAGTGTACTCAATGACTCCTTTTGTTTTGTATAATTACAGGGGAGAATATTAGAATTGGTTTATGGCAGATGTATAACTTTAAAAGGAAACTTGATAGATGGAACAGGTACTGATCAAATGATAACAATGGACAACTTCAGAGTTGTTGCCGTAAAAGAGTAAATATTAGAGAACAAAAATAAGGCAGAATAAGTGAATACTATCAAAAAGGTGATAGGCTGACCCAGTTGGGAATATTATACATTCTTGCAAATTCCTCTTCATGCCATATTCTGTTTGCATCACCGTGCAATTCTACACTAAGAATAGGCACATAACACTCTGTCTGCTTGCCACATATCATTTGCTCCTAAACACCTGCACGCTGAGTCGCCTCTGGTATTTAAGGAGTTAAGCTGCTCGTAAAGTCCAACATGATCACATTATTTGATGCCCTACAGGACTGGTGCCCTAAATGACAGGTAGAGTCAGCAAACAGCTTTGCAATTATACTTTGGAGTCCCATTTTAATAATGTATAACTTCTTAATTAGTGTATGATTTATTACTGTTAAAACATTGCTTGATGACTAATCCTGCATTCAAGTGACTTACCAATGTGTGGCTAATATATATAGAGGGTTGGCCTGTGAAGGGGCATTCTATGGGCCCTATTCTATTGCCCAATTTGTAAATATATACACACTTAAAATCTCTCTTAATATTGCTACATATTCGGCAAATATTACTTATTGGCACTAATGAATTCTTAAGTCAATAGAATGCATATAAACATTTATAATAAAAAAAACAACAAAGCCAAATTTATGAGTTCAAGGCATTTGCAAGTAGCTAATAGAATAAGGCTATATGTAATTAGTATAACACAGTAAACATCAAGACACAGGACCACTATAGTTATACATTTCAAATATGTTTTGAAGAAGTACATTTGTATTTAGAATGTAAACCAAACAATACAGTCTCTAATGTATTACTTTTACATGGAATAAACCTGTTGGAGAATCAACCAATTTAATGTTAGATTCCTGTTATTTAATTCCTGAGGGAGCAGGAGACTTTGAATACAGAGAGGGAGTTTCTATCTGCACAGTGGGAATGTAGCAGGTACTGAACATTTAAGGTGTTTCATAATAACAATCCTGAAGGAATTGATAAAACATAAAAACATATCATGTTAGTTTACATTTTTCATGTAAACCTCCTCCTACCTTTCTCTATCATGGTTGGTTTTCATGTGATGTTTCCTGTGATAAATTATGTGACACATCCATGGTATTCTGCAGATCTGTATGAGACCCTATTAAAGCCAAATAAAATCTATTATTGTCAATTTTCTATAACATCAACCTATTCAGAAGCACTTTATAAGTTACAGGGAATACATAACACAAACATGCCATAAGTATGCAAACTGGTGCAGTAGGAACTAAATCCTGATATCATTAGAGCTTATAATATAGATGGGCCCTCATTCAATTGCAATTTGGCCAATTGAATAGGGCTCTAAATAAGCACATAACATATTTTTTTCAAAGAAGTTTTTAGTTAGTAAACATCTATCCAAAAGCAAGGTTTCCACTAACTAAAAACTTCTTTAAAAAAAATATGCTATGTGCTTATTTAGAGCCGAATTGCAATAGAATGAGGGCCATGGTATTGATTGCTTGCTAAAGCCTGAAAATTAGGCATTTTCTGTGTTTATTTTGCTTTTAAAAAGTTTCCTTGTACCAATTGCATTTGTTTTGTTTTTGTTTTTTTCATTTAAAAAAATATTTTTTATAATTTTTTAAACTTTTATTTGTATGATACCAACTTTGGGCCTCATTCAATTGTGATTTTGTCAATTGAATAGGGCTCTATATAAGCACATAGCATATTTTTTTTACAGAAGTTTTTAATTAGTGAAGACCTTGCTTTTGGATAGAAGTTCACTGACTAAAAACTTCTGTAAAAAAAATATGCTCTGTGCCATATTTAATTGGCAAAATGGCAATTGAATGAGGCCCTTTGTGACTTGTGAAGTGGCCATTTAAAAAGCAAAATGAGAAGCGAGTGCCGCAGTTGATGGCATGGAGCGAAGGCGCTCCTTGCCAGCAACTGCGGACCTCGCAAGATTTACGGAGCTCCGAAACAAAAATACGAGACGCGTTACGACCCATTACGACCGCGCAAAAAAACGCATGAAACCCGCGCACATGAAAACATGAAAAACACAATAAATACACACAACAAATACATAAAAAGCTTACCTACAACAAGGGGGGGGGGCATCCAGGACCTCGAAAACTGAAGTTACACCTCAATTTAACTCCAAATAAAATAATTTAGACACCCGAAAATCCCCTAAGCGAGAGAAAAAATGGCCACCGAATAAAACGAAAACAAGGCTAAAGGACCCTAAACACGCAAAACAACACCAAACACCTACGGATTTTCCGAAAAAGTCGGACGACATCCGAAAACAAGGACGTTAAATGAGCCACAGCCGCATACCACACATTAGGCGCCATTTTAGAACACTAACTTATACAATCCGGAAGTACACAGCTACCCTAACGGATTTGCCTCGTGCACGCACACTATTACACTACACACTGCACACATTCATGACACTTACACAGCAGCTCCACAGCACTGATGCTGCAGCAACATGAAAACAGATTGCCAGCTCTTCAACACAATGCTGCATATATTACTTCACAATAGGTAAAGTATATTAATTTCTTATTTTATTAATTATTCATTGCCATACCCCAAAAAAAAGACCAACGCTGCTCATAGCACACAAACAACCAAGACCCTCGCAATGAGCTCCGAAGGATCTTAAAACATCAACAAAACTAATTTCGCACACAAACAACATTACCTGCCTTACAATCTTATTGCCGTCATTTTTTGACGGGCAAGTCGCTAGTATGACTAATAATTGCAGGGATTGTCAGAGGATAGCACATGATCATGAATAATGGGTTAGATGACGAACTCAAGCAAAAGGGGAGAATTAGGTGACAATAAAACCAACTAAAAAAGTGTTGCAGTAATCTCAGCTAGACATAAAGAGTGACTGAATTAAGAATTTGGTTGTTTATTGTTTTAAAAATGGACAGATTTAGTAGATGTTTTGTGGGTGCGATACAATTTACTTACGCAATGGACGTGAACTATGAGGGAGAAAATGGAGTTGGGAAGGCAGCAGAGAGAGATAGTGTGTGAGAGATAGTGTGGTAGCAGAGTTGGCAGCCATAAGATTTAGGCGGTGAGTTTATAGTTGAAGAATTAATTAGCAAAATCCCTGACATAATGATTTTTAAGTGATCGGAAGCCATAAGCTGCAATGACAGTTGGAGCATGAGTTAGTCGGGAGGCTGATTAGTTTTGTGAAGAGGGAGAGATTTTGGTATTACCAACGAAGATGGTACTTTTAGGAACTTATTACATTACTAAGAGATGATATGTAGATTTAGAAAATCAGCAGTCCTATAATGGAATCTTAAGGTGCTCTAAGAGTAGTAGTGGAGAAGAACTGGTGCCAGCTAAAAGATAATGTAAGAGCTAATAGAAGCTGAGCGAGAGTATGCAATAAAAGGTGATCAAAGGCAGAGGAAAGCCTGAGGATGCTAAGACGTGAAAAGTATCCTTTCTGGTGAGTTTTGGGAAGGTCCTGGCAGAGTGCTGAAGTGGAAGTCTGATCGCAAGCAGTCAACTAAAACGTTGGAGGATAGACAGTAGTTTTAAATGTGTTGTAAAGACTAAGAGCCTCGTTCAATTGTAGACAAGTAAACTACTTACAAACCTAATTTCAGCTGTGGGAGATATTTTCAGTAGTGTTATACACGTTTTGAATATTACGGATCTTACGAACATCCGTAAATCCTGCCTTGTCCGTAGCATACTAGGTATAGAATTACACCAAACCAGATATTTTACTTAAGTTACTGATGAGACACAGCTCAAGGAACCAATAGAAAATGAGAATGTAATTATATTGTGTATATACAGTCAGGTCCATAAATATTGGTACATCGACACAATTCTAATCTTTTTGGCTCTATACACCTCCACAATGGATTTGAAATGAAACGAACAAGATGTGCTTTAACTGCAGACTTTCAGCTTTAATTTGAGGGTATTTACATCCAAATCAGGTGAACGGTGTAGGAATTACAACAGTTTGTATATGTTCCTCCCACTTTTTAAGGGACCAAAAGTAATGGGACAGATTAACAGTCATAAATCAAACTTTCACTTTTTAAAACTTGGTTGCAAATCCTTTACAGTCAATTACAGCCTGAAGTCTGGAACGCATAGACATCACCAGACGCTAGGTTTCATCCCTGGTGATGCTCTGCCAGACCTCTATTGCAACTGTCTTCAGTTCCTGCTTGTTCTTGGGGCATTTTCCCTTCAGTTTTGTCTTCAGCAAGTGAAATGCATGCTCAATCGGATTCAGGTCAGGGTATTGACTTGGCCATTGCATAACATTCCACTTCTTTCCCTTAAAAAAACTCTTTGGTTGCTTTTGCAGTATGCTTCGGGTCATTGTCCATCTGCACTGTGAAGCGCCATTCAATGAGTTCTGAAGCATTTGGCTGAATATGAGCAGATAATATTGCCCGAAACACTTCAGAAATCCTCCTGCTGCTTTTGTCAGCAGTCACATCATCAATAAATACAAGAGAAAAAGTTCCATTGGCAGCCATACATGCCCACGCCATGACACTACCACCATCATGCTTCACTGATGAGGTGGTATGCTTTGGATCATGAGCAGTTCCTTTCCTTCTTCATACTCTTCTCTTCCCATCACTCTGGTACAAGTTGATCTTAGTCTCATCTGTCCATAGGATGTTGTTCCAGAACTGTGAAGGCTTTTTTCGATGTTGTTTGGCAAACTCTAATCTGGCCGTCCGTTTTTTTCATAAAGTTTTTATTGACACATTCACAAGACAAGCACATTTGAAAACAAGGAGCGACACACAGGTCCCCCACACTTTATGATTTTCATTGTATACATTTGTGCTAGCCCAAGATAAAATACATATGTCAATTCCGTGTGTCACCCTCCGCCTTTTTCCTTTTTCTATTATTAAGATAGTCTATGTATGCAACCTATAACAGGTTAGGTAAGTTACCCGTGCTTAAATGCTCTATCTATGTCTCGCATGTGCTAGATATCCTGCTATGGTTACTTATTTCAGAAATTAAAACAATTTTAACTAACAAAAGTATAACATAACTTAACACAAATTAACGTGTGCTTTTCAACATTACGTTTGACAGAAATTGCTTACCACCTTTCTTACCGTCCACGTCCGCAGCGACCTCAAACGAGGTACCATGGAGAGCCCTGTCCCGGACCGTACCAGCTATTATCTGCCTCCCCCTTTCGATCAGTGCACTACCGTCAGTGTATCTGGAATGAGTGTTCCGTCCCGCTCCAGTCACCCCATATTTCCTTATAAACAGCTACGGTATCGTTTAAAGTTGCCGTCATATGTTCAAATGTCATAATAAAGTTGATTTTGTTAATGACTGAGTGGATATCTAGTGTATTCTTCCGCCAATTTCCTGCCAGACTGCTTTTAGCCGCCAACATGATAAATTGAAGCCACTTATTTTGGTGAATACGTAAGTTTTGTACTGGAAGCCCTAGGAGACATGTTCCCATCTCGGGATGTATTTTTGTTTTAAGTGTGTTAGAGACCAGTTTGGCCACCAGATATGGCGGAAGGAACCTCCTGTTATACAGCCTCTAAAACACTCAGGAGAGATATTAGGGTCCATTTTGTGTAGCCTGTCTGGCGTGTAATAGGTTCTAAATAAAACTTTGGCTGATGTTTCCATATGGCTAAAGTATCTGGAGCCTTTCGTCAGTTACAGGCTAATTTTGGACCACCTACTCATGTCCCATTCTACTCCCATATCCTGTTCCCATTGCTTAACATGCTTGGGCTTGCTAGCCATGTCATTAGAGTTGGATATAGCGTACAGTTCCCCCAATATTCCCCTAGTTAGTAGGGCTTTATTACATATTAGTGTGAACCAAGTTGAACTTGGCGGGCCCCATTTACGGAGTTTAATGGTGACATTGTGGAGAATTTTGTTGTAGTTGAAGTATTCTCTGGGTGGGAGATTATACGTTTCCATAAAACTCCTAGTATTTAGTACTGCACCCTCTCTAACCCAACTTCCAAACCTATCTAACTTCCGTGAGATCCACCAATCTTTGGAGAACGTACCCATCTCCTCAAGGGTGCTTGGAGAAGGGAGTGTAGTGGTTAGCAAAGAGATATTGGGACTTAGCTGTCTACTGATGTTAGCTCTTTCCCATTCCCTCAGAGACAGGGCTATCATCGGGTTGTTTCGAGCCAGCTTTGAGGGCAACGGGGAAGAAGGGTCCCATATAAGAGTATCCCATTTTAATGGTGCAATTTGGTGGTTTTCTACAAAGACCCAAAGTGGCTGGTGTTCTGCCGAATGCGCCTGGGGCAAGAAAGAAATCTGGGCTGCCCTGAAGTATTTAAGGAGGTCGGGACAGCCCAAGCCTCCAGAGGATCTTCTCCTCATCATAATTGCTTTCCTTATTCTAGGGCGCTTGTAATTCCAAATAAATCTGAATATTGCCTTTTGGAAGCTGGCCAAGTCTCTCATATGTACCTGAATAGGCAGAGTCCTGAAAAAGTACAGGATCCTGGGGAGAATATTCATTTTTATTTCATTTATCCTCCCCGACCAAGAGAGATGATACTTATTCCATTTCAACAAGTCCTGATTCAGGGACTTGTATAGCGGAACATAGTTGGACTGGTACAGGCCAGTGATCTCCGGAGTAATTTTAATACCTAAATAATTTATATATTTTTCTGGCCAATCAAAGGAGTACTGGGATTTGAGAGTATCTCTCAAGGCCTGCGGAGCCTGAGCCAAGATCGCTTCCGTCTTGTCTATGTTAATTTTGAGCCCCAAGATGAACCCAAAGGATTCCATCAGGGACATCAAGGCTGGTATTGAGTGAATTGGGCTCGTAAGTGTGCACAAGATGTCATCAGCAAAGAGGCAACATTTGAACTGATGTAGGCCTACATTTATCCCTGTTATTAAGGCGCTATTTCTAATAGCCTGAGCCAATGGCTCAATGGCTAGCGCGAACAGGAGGGGGGAAAGGGGGCAGCTCTGTCTTGTGCCTCTTTTAATATTGATGAGTGTGTGATCAGCCCCTGGAATGCTGATGTTTGCAGATGGATTATTGTAAAAAGACTTAATAACATTCACAAAATTACCCACCAACCCAAACTTCGACAGTGTAGCGTGCAGGTATGGCCATTCTATGGAGTCAAAGGCTTTCTCCAGGTCTAGTCCTATTGTACATAAGGGGGTATTATCCTTTTTGGCTAAGTGAAATACGTTGAGAAGTCTTCTTATGTTATCCCCTATAGGGAATAAAGCCCACTTGGTCCTTATGTATCAACCTTGGCAGAAACTTTGCTAATCTGGTGGCCAATATTTTCCCAAGGATTTTCACATCCCCATTCAAGAGAGAAATGGGCCTGAAGTTTTTAGCCAGTAAAGGATCTCTACCCGGTTTGGGGAGGAAGATAAGACTCGCCTGATTGAGTTCGGGGGGCATGGTCTTCCCCTTCATAATATCCCTGAAAAGCTTTTGCAACTTTGGGGCAAGTGGATTATTGAATGTGGCATAGTAATTGTTTGTTAAGCCATCCGGCCCTGGAGCTTTACCTTTTTTCAAGGTTTTGATCGTTCTGCTTATCTCCTCCAGCGAGACTTCAGCATTTAACATATTTAAATCCTCCTCAGTGGCTGAAGGGAGGTCATAGGCGTTCAGGAATTCGTGAATTTTATAACTATTGGCCACCAGTTTAGATGAGTAAATGTCCTGGTAATACTTTCTGAATGTTTCTTTGATCTCATCCTGTTTCATAGTAATTTCCCCCCTCGCGTCCCTAAGCTGGTGATTGCGCGCAGAGTTATTCCTAAAATTTAGTCTCCTGGCCAGCATAGGAGAGGGCTTGTTAATTTGACAGTAAAATTTATGTCTCGTTTTTCTAATGGCCTTCTCGGTTCTTTCTGCCAGAATGGTGTCTAATTCTGATCTGGTTCGATTTATGACGTTTTGTGTTTCCCTGGTGAATTTACTCTGGTTTACCTTTTTCAACTTTTGTAATTTCTGGAAGAGTTCGTTTTCTTTGCTGAGTAGTTTCTTCCTATATGCCGCTGAGATTTTTATGATTATCCCTCTGATGTAAGCCTTATGGGCAACCCAGGACCATCCTATTTCCGTCTCAGGAATATCGTTCAGAACGAAGAAGGTGTTAATTTCCTCATCTATTTGGGCCCGTATCTCTGAGCACGTGATCAACTTGTCATTCAGACGCCAAGCGTGGATGTGGGGATTATTTTGGCTTAAACTTAATTTACAAGATATCAACGCGTGGTCCGACCATGGGCAGGGTAAAATTTGGGCATCTGATGTGCTATTGAACAATGAGGAGTTGATTAACAAGGCATCAATCCTGGAGTATGTGTTATGTGTAGGGGAAAAGAATGTGTATTGTCTTTCAGAAGGATGTAACCCCCTCCAGGCATCTATTAAGTCCAGTTCTTTAAGTAGGGCATGTATGACGTTAAGTTTTCTCGCATCCCTGGTGTACGAGGGTGTCCCTGACCTATCCAGGAATGGCTGAAGCGCCAGGTTTAGGTCCCCCCCTATGATAATTTTCCCTCTGTCCTCTTGCTTCAAGAGGTTCAAAAGTTTGATTAACGTGTTGTGCGGATTAACCGTGGGGGCATATAAATTCACCAGGGAGACCTT
Source organism: Discoglossus pictus (assembly GCA_027410445.1). NCBI lineage: Eukaryota > Metazoa > Chordata > Amphibia > Anura > Alytidae > Discoglossus > Discoglossus pictus. Next base: position 254,392,855 of record CM050168.1, on the reverse strand, counting down.
AAGTTCAAGAACCGTACCTGTAATTATAAGGAGGTTACCCTCCTTATCCTTTACCTGCTTCTCTAGCTTGAAGGGGAGGTTCTTGTGAAGGAGAATGGCCATACCTGCTTTCTTGGTTTGTTGTGAACAAGTATAACAATTTGTGTAGTCCTTGTGGAGGAATTTCGGGACTTTATCTGATGCAAAGTGAGTTTCTTGCAAAAAAATTATAGAGGGTTTGATTTTTTTATAAAAGAGGAAGGCTTTACGTCTTTTAAACGGGGAATTGAAGCCTTTTACATTATGTGTTATTATATTATGTGGGTGATCTCCCCACGCGGACCACTCTGCCTCGGCTCCCGTTTCCCATACCGGCCGGTCCGGGACATGCCCACCACAACTCGCTCCAGAAGCGGACGACTCTAGGCAATTCTTGATCCGCCAGGCACAAGCGGCATAACATGTAAAAAAACAAAAAACAGTATCAGTAAAATTTAGTATATCAGTAATAAACCTACAATGACAGTGAGTCCTCCCTTGACTACTACATATAGTCATTCCGATAGGATTAAGGTAAGGGAACCTACCCCCCCTAATTATTCCTACAGGGAGAAAACTATCAATTAACATTAATTATAATAATATTAGCCATAACTTGGGCACTAAGCCCCTGGTTGTCATGAAACTTAGCTACCTAAGGTAGCCATCCTGAGTACTCAATAAAATATATGCAATACTAAGCGAGTTAGAGAACAATATGAAAACAAATAGAAAAACATTTTAGAAAAACAATTTAACCCATTACCCACTGCTGGCTAAAGAGATTTTATAAGAGTAAAGAAACCCTGCATGAGTTAACATCTCCTCAAGTTAAGCCTGGCCTCTAGCCCCTATATGCTCCCGCTAAACATATGCACAAACCAAAATACAATACTGAGGTAGAGTCTGTAGTGTGCTCAATGTCCCAGCGTGTGCGAAGAGTCTGGAGAATTGGGTTTTCCTCTTTCCAATCCCGAGGTAAAGTCCAGCCTCTGTGGACAGTATGGAAAAACTTAATAGAGCAAGAGTGTGGACCTGGAAATTTTTTTAGGATAAAGGGTCCTCCGTCACCCCCTGCTCCCGATGCTTGACGTCCCTCATATGATTGGAACTGGACTTTGATCTTGATCTTTGAGGCAGCGGGTTCTCTGAGACCCTCCTGGTCTGCCTCGAGTCCGCCTGAAGGAAGGAGCTTTCCTCCTCTGAATCCTCAGGCACCAGTCTCAGTCTGGTTAAAAGGCTTTGGCTTTCCTCCAGTGATAGCACCCTGAAAGATTTTCCTTTATACTTGAACAAAAGGGCGAATGGGAACCCCCATCTATAGGGTATTTTATAGTGGGAGAGTACTCTTAGTGTCGGTCTCATCTCCCTTCTCTTCTGCAAGGTAGAGGGTGAAAGGTCCATATAAACTTCTTATTCTCGTTACAGCTAGAATTAAATCCCTAGCTTTTTGCTCTGTAAATCTGATGATGATGTCTTTGGGTGTATTTTGGTCCCTAGATGACCCCATCGCTCTGTGAGCTCTTTCTATTGTCCAATCTGATTCCTCAACCGATGGAAGGATCATGCTGATAAAATCTCTAGAGTACTGCAAAACGTCCGTTATTTTATTGGGAGCCCCCCTTAATCTGATGTTATGTCTGAGGGATCTATTCTCCAGGTCCTCCACTTTGTCTTCCAGTATCTGGATCTTAGACGCATTCTGCAATATATCCTGCTTATCAAGTGCTTGGGCCTCCACAATTTGGTCGGTGCTTTCCTCCAGGCCCTGCAGCCTCTGGGTCAGGGACTTGATGTCTGACCGTAGATCATCTACTGCGTGCTTGATTTCAGCTTGCAAGATCTGCTTGATTTTGGACAGGGTGCCGTCCGTTAGTTCCATTTGAACTGGTTGTGAGTTCTGCACCGCCGCTTGGGCCGGCGAGTCCGGATGTTCCGAGTTAGGACTCGGACTTGGGTTGTGGCTTGCGTCAAGTGGTTTGTAGAACTCCTGGATTCCCTTTCAAGTCTGTTTTTTTTTGTACTTTGCTAGTACTGCGACTTGCCATCTTTTAAGGAGGGTAGAGATTCAAGTTTAAGGACCTGGACCAGTCTGTTAGCTGGGTTAGAGGGTAATGGGTTGGTATAGTGCTAAAGTAGTTAATTACTCATGGATGGCTTAGTGGCTGCCAGCCTCATGCATGCATAGGAGCCACGGTCAGACTGCCCCCTGATTTCTCTGGCCCAGTGTCCTCTGGGGCATGACGAACGCCTTGAGTAAGGGAATTTGTCGTTCCTTTAATGCCTCCGAGATCACCAATCCCTGTCCCAGTGCTGTATAATATGTGTTCCCAGGGTAAGGGCTCTTCATCTGAATTAAGGTTAGAGAAAAAACTTCCTTGAACAGAAAATGCTTACAGATTAGTGCCTGGCCATCCGGTTTTTGAGGCTCACCGATACATCTTGTGGTGAACCCTCTGTATTTACTCTGGTGAAGTCTTCTTTGGTTGTTGACTTTGACACACATACACCTACCTCCTGGAGAGTGTTCTTGATCTGGCCAACTGTTGTGAAGGGTGTTTTCTTCACCAGGGAAATAATTCTTCGGTCATCCACCACAGTTGTTTTCCATGGTCTTCCGGGTCTTTTGGTGTTGCTGAGCTCACTGGTGCGTTCTTTCTTTTTAAGGATGTTCCAAACAGTTGATTTGGTCACACCTAATGTGCTAGCTATCTCTCTGATGGGTTTGTTTTGTTTTTTTCAGCTTAATGATGGCTTTCTTCACTGATAGTGACAGCTCTTTGGATCTCATATTGAGAGTTAGCAACAAATGCAAATAGCACACTTGAAATGAACTCTGCACCTTTTATCTGCTCTTTGTAAATGGGATAATGAGGGAATAACAAACACCTGGCCAGGGAACAGCTGAGCAGCCAGTTGTCCCATTACTTTTGGTCCCTTAAAAAGTGGGGGGCACATATACAAACTGTTGTAATTCCTACACAGTTCACCTGATTTGAATGTAAATACCCTCAAATTAAAGCTGAAAGTCTGCAGTTAAAGCACATCTTGTTCGTTTCATTTCAAATCCATTGTGGTGGTGTATAGAGCCAAAAAGATTAGAATTGTGTCGATGTCCCAAAATTTATGGACCTGACTGTATAAGTACGAGTAAGAATAAGCACCTATAAATGAGAGAAAGCATTTTGCGAGTAGTTAAATAAATTTGCCGATAGGCAAATCCCTTTACAAGACAATGCATTCAAGCATCTGTTTCTAGTCCAGGTGGGTTTTGTGATATGTATTAACCTCTGGAGTATTGGCTTGTGTGTTACTCTGGATGTTGTATAATGACACGAGCATGATAATAAAAATACCATATTTTTCAATTCCACATATGTGCCTATGGGACTGTTAAATGTCAAAATCTGATGAGATTCCATGCTTTTTTATTGTTTTTTAGTGCTTTACAGTCTCTTTAAGTGCTGCTCCAGCTCTCAGAAATTGTTTTAAAACCATTTGCGAGTGCTAGCCCCTTAAATTTTCTTTCAATGTTTCCTATTTATGGGTCTGCCGTAATTTGCGAGTGCTCAGAAAAGTCTCAATTGAATAAGGTTTTAGTGTAAAAGTAAGATGGAGTCACTCGTAATATATTTATATTTGCTGTAATTTGCGGCTGAGGCTTGCCGCAGTCATCAGGTTTAGCTCACTTGCAATGATGCTGCAATGGGTGAATAGAATAGCTGGGGAAACTTACTGGGCAATTTCCGCCTGTTTAAATTTGTGATATAGGGGATTGAATGAGGCCCTAAATCAGTTAGAAAAGGAAGGCAGATTTCCTAAGATGAATGTAATCAGTGATTATTATAAGTAAGTTGAAAATATGTCCCTGTTAGGGAAAGTTTGCAGAGATGAGATACGACTGGAATGAGGATTCTTAAATGGATGTGCTCAGTTTGAAACAGGTTCAGTTTTAACCCAAGAGCAAATGTGCCAAGACACTGTATAAGAAGGCACGATTAAGGGGAAACGGTTAAAAAAGAAGTGAAAAAGAGAAAGGATGACAGAGAAAAAAAATAGAGTAGTTGAAAAGGGGCAAAAGAGAAATGGTTGGGACAGAGATTGGAGATGGAGAACAGAGGTGGTCAGAAACATTGAAAGGGGAGTGGGGAACAAAGAGAGAATGGTATGGGGAGGAAAGTTAGTTGGTAAACAGAGGGGATGAGAGAAAGAACAATGGAAGACAGAGTTGATGAAAACGGAACTGGTGGCATGGAGAAAATAAAAGAAGAGAAATGGAAAGAGAAAGAGAAATTAATTCAAAACAGAGGGAAAAAAGATGAAGGGAAGGGAAAAAGGAGAATGGGAACTGTGAAATGGGGTTGGGAAACAGCAAGGGAATTATATAAATGGAAACATAGAGCAGAGAGAGGGAAAAAAATCAAAGTGGGATGGGGAACAAAAAGAAGAAAAATAAGAGAAAATGTGAAACATGAAGACATGTAGGGAAGAGCAGAGAAAGAAATGATAAACAAACAGGACAAGTCTGAAAGAGAGAAAGGAAATGGCAAAACAGAGAGAAAAGTGTGGAAGAGAGGAAAGGAATGGAAACATAGGAGATGTGGTGAAGACAGCATAATAAAGAGGAGACAGAGGGAGAGAAGTGGTAAAGAGAAAAAGGGAAGAAGATGGGGAAGAGAGAAAGGGAAATATTAATCAGAGAGGAGAAAGTGGGGAAAAGAGAAAGGCTAATAGTAAACATAAAGAAAAGTGGAACAGGAGAGAGAAAAAATTGTAAACAGAGTGAAGGGGAGAAATAAAGTATTGGATACAAAAGGAATTGGGAACTAAGTAATGACAGAGGGCAACATTTGGAAGAGAGAAAGTAAAAAGTGCAGGAAGTTGAAAAAGAGAAAGGGATGTGGGAAACAGCATTGACTTCACATAGAACATAGACATGGAAAGGGCAAACAGAGAGGAAAGTGGGTAACATATAAACTGTAATGGAAAGGTGTAGGAAGTAGAAAAGAGGGAAAAGGAAACAAAAAAGAGAAATTGGAAAACAAGGTCAGAAGACAGAGAGAAGAAAATGGAAGAGGTGAAGTGCGAATGAGAAATAGAGACCACAGGGTGAGGAGGAAAGAAAGGTAAATAAGGAGAGAGCATTGGAAAAGAGGGGGGATGGGAACCAAAAGGGCAAATAGAAAAGGAAACAGAGTGAGAAGTAATGCAAATAGAAAGGAAAGAGGTGAAAGAGAGTTGAAGGTGAAAAAGAGAAATAAAGAAAATGAGAACATGCAATGAAAGAATGAGAGGATGGAAGAGGAAAAGTTACAAAGAGAGAAAGGGGGATAGAGGGGAAAGAAGAATATGCCAGAGAAGAAGAGAATAGAAGTGCAAAAAAACAAATAACAAAAAAAGAGAGAGAAAAGTGGTAGGAAGGTAATCACTGTCACCCTAAATCTTGCCCTTTTACAAAACTTTGTGAGTCTGGTTTAGCTAAGGATTTTAAAATTTGAAGGGCAACTCATCCTCTGTGATGGAGTGTTTCTGTTTTGATGTTTTAGTCATTACTAAGAGAGGTAGAAAGAGAATCCAATGCACAGAAATTCATTAATGTATTCAGCCCTTTACTTTTTTTTTAAACAAGCCTTTCTCAGTTTTAAGTACAACACTTTTTATTATAAATCGCCTTACAATGTCATTCAACCTATTCTCAATACTGTCTGCTATGTTGTACTAAAAAGTGGCATGTGTAAGAATCACATAAAGTTTTATATCATAAACCAAACTCTAACGAAACAAAACCATGCCACACAGGTATTTTGCAAATGGTTTTAGTAGAATGTCTGATTCTTTTCCTAGATTAGAATAAATGAGAAGCTAAAAATTATTCTAGATTACAATAGGATTAATGGTAAAAAGACTCTCTTGGGGATACAGTCGTCACATATGGGAATGTGTATATTTCATTTGTGTTGCTATTTGAAACTTCCTTTCTGGACGTTAAAGGATTTCTCACAGTAGGGTATAAAGGACTTGGGTAAATTCGTCAGATTCAGCCTAATCTGTGTTGAACCAGGCAATATTTTTTAAACGTGCATCTATTAACTATAAATCCAAAATTCAGCTGCTCAGACTCATGTGCAGCTGCCAGAGCTCCTAGATATCCGACTTCCCTATTTTCATAAAGAAAAAGGAGGCAGAGACTGAGGGGGAAAACAGTGCAGGAGAGTTGAGGACATAGATAGCAATGCAGTAAGTCTGATTTATTGCCATAATAATCTTTTTTTTTAAACAGGGATTAGGCATTGCCAGTCCTGAAGAACCTCACACCAGACAGACATTTGAGTATTCTCCTTCTGTGCACAGGTGAGTCTATTTAAATGATGTGGTAGTAATTGATTCATCCATGCAGAGTAAGGGAAACCTGAAATCCCAGCCTGTGTGTGGCTCTCCAGGAACAACCTTGCATAGTTTGATTCAGAGAGTAGCAATGAATTCTGCAGTTAGGTATAAATATGGAAGCATATTCTATGTGATCAGAATATCAATAATAAAAGATCACCAGCTGGGCAGGAGTTTACAGTCTAGAAAGATTAGGATCAAAGTTAAATATTTGTGCATAGTAAGATAAATGGATTATATACATGGACCCAGATGAAGCTCATATAAATTATATCTGTCCGTGTTTCTTGCTGTACATATATTTAGATTCGGCATAGGATTATTCTATGTTGCATATTATGTTGTGGTGTTTCATTGATTAGCTCTGGTTTGAGACACAGGGTTGTAGGAGCCAGAATAATTCTAGAGGGGATCCAGCTTCTTGTATACACAAGCTGTAAAATAGCTTATTTATACATATATACAAACATAGCAAAATCTGGAGGACCTATCCTGTTATGTGCACGCACTGGAATCGCACTGCCGACGTCCCGATGTAGCTGTCTCTAAGTGGCCGGGAAGTGGTTAGGGGTTTTCAGGTTAGGTTTAGAGGGTTAGGGGCCTAGGGTTAGGAAGTTACTTTTAGGGGGTTATGGTTAGGCTAAGAGGGTTAGGAGGTTGTAGGGTTAGGGGGTTAGGTTTAGGGTTAGGGCCGGTAAGTGGTTTAGGAGGTTAGGATTAGGCCCGGCAAGGGGTGTAGTGGGTTAGGGTTAGGGGCTTAGGGTTATGATTAGGGGGTTAGGTTTAGGATTAGGGCCGGTAACTGGTGTAGGGGGTTAGGGCTGGCAAGGGGTGTAGGGGGTTAGGGTTAAGGGCTTAGGGAGTACATCGGGACGCAAGAGCGCCCTGCACCAGGAGGCTTCCCGTGCCGTGCATGCACATAACAGGATAGATCCAATCTGGGGAGGGGGCACGGTGTTTCCCCAGTTCCTACAGCAATGTTTGAGACTGCGGCAATAAACTATTTCTCTCGAAAGAAGGACTTCCTCACATCTCCCATTATCTTGCTTCACACTACCTTTATTCCATGGCTCCAATTCTCTGAAAAAACTTCTGTTCTATACTTCCTTAAAACTCTTTGCTCTACGCTTCTATGTTACATTTTACTACCCAATGACAAACTGTGTCTCAGCAGCATATTAATACTATCCAATACTATAGAAACACTGTATATATGAGCTACAGGGGCAGACCCTTTGCAGGGACTGTTTGGAAGGTTTCAATGGCCAGTGTACACACTTTTCATGTTAGACCTATTTTTGTGTAAACCATTAATCAGCATTAAAAAAAAACATGTGCAAACAGCAGTAAATATTTAGCCAGAAAATATAATTTAAAAACACTGTATACCTCATTAATGCCACTGATGTACCCCTCTCACCTCTTATTAAGCTGTCGGTAAGGCTTGGATAATTATCACAGTTGAAAAAGTCCACTTACTTTCAGTATCATATTGTTTATTTGTAAGGCTCCACCATATTCCGTAGCGCTATCTAATGGTGAAGTTCAAGGCAAAAAGTATTTTACCATATTGCAAAGAATGGAAGGCACTGACTTTGAGCTTAGAATCCAGTGTGCATATAGCTTTCCCTAAATCACCTAACAATATTGAAAACTCGTAGTGCATAGGATAATGAGAGAAGTGGGAAAGGGTATAGCATCAGCATTGATAAGGTAAATTGTGTTTTCTGGCTAAAGATTTGATTTGTTGCTGTTTGAACATTTATTTTTACTGTTAATTAATGGTGAACTAAAAAATAGGTTTAAACCCTTTAAGCGCTTGTTAATAAAATTATGCAAATAAACAAGTAGGTAGTTTATTTTAATATTAAAATCAAGGAACACTCCATATCCCTTTAATAAAAGAGTATGAATATATTATGTCAGTGAGAGTGCAATAAATAGGTAATATGTCATCAAAAAGAAGGGTGAATTTTTATACAGTTTCTGTCCAGATTCCACCTCTGATAACACCCTAAACATTTGAATATTACGTGTAGTAGTTTTGAAGTAAAAGCTTAATTTTAAATGGTTACAACACTATATGAGCATGATGTCTGTGATTTTGAGATTTGTGTCCAGTTCTCCTTCTTTCCCTCTTCATGCTCATTTTCAGGTTTTCCATCGACCTCTAAATCAATGTGCATGAAAAGAAGCAGCTTCACAGGGGGCCGCCTCAGGATTTGTGCATCATTTTTACTTATGCCCCTCAGTAAATTGAAAGTGGTCTGCTCTGGTGAGCTTGCTTTTGTCTTCTTTTTTTTTTCTTTAGCATTAGCAGCCACACCCCAGTCCCTGTCCCATACCAATAATCATTTCATAATTACTATTTTACATTTGTGACCTTGGCACACTGCAAATTCTAGAAGCCCCCGCGCTTCCTGAAAGAAATACTGCTGGAAAATTATGGTGGGCGAAAACAAGCAAACAAATTTCAAGCATTTTGAATGATTTGCCCAGAGTGATCCTTTCTGTATGGAAATAAAGAAAAGTAAGTGTCCCCTTTCACAAATCGTACAAATAACAAGTTGAATTGGTATCGTACCGACACAGACAAAGCTGAGACGTTGGACCAAATGAACCTTTTATTAGGGAATAATTTACTACCGTTTAACCCAGCGTGGGTGCCCAACAGGATGGTTCTCTTTCTAGCCTGCTTCTCAGCAACATTTATTAAAAGGTAGAAATTAGAAGCCAGGAATAGCATCAAATAAAAAAGAACATAATCAAGGAAAAAAGAGGTCATGGCTGGCTTGTTAGGTATGGCATGTATTTGCATTGGATGAGTGGCTTGTGATTTAAGGCTAGCTGGCAATGAAGAGTTAAATAGAAATAGGAAAAATAATATCTTTCCACTGCAACTGAAATCAGTGCGAGAAAAAAGAGCAGAGATCATTTATAAGCCAGTGAGCAAGAGCCAAAATTATATTGTTTGTATTCTATTAATTTTGTTCTCTAAATTTCTGAAGGCTTGAAACAGCAGGGCCACTTACTCAAAATAAGTCATCTAATGAAGACCAAATGGAACTATAAAAAAAAATTCTTCAAAATTAATTCCACAAATGGAATATACAGCGTCAGGATCTTTGTGTGAGCACTATAATCTATACTTGTCCCTGCTGTATTAGGAGACTGACGGCTCCTCTCCCCTGGTGACTTGTCACTTATCCAAGCTCTGTGGGACAATAATCTTATATAAAGTGAGTTTGTGTGTAAATAATTATTTTGTTGCTTAGTCTTTCAGTTGTGTCCTACTCTCCAAGACCATATGGATCACTTCTCAACAGGCACATCCATCAGCCACTGTCTGTCTGAGCTCCATCAAGCTCATGTGCATTGATTCAATAACCTCATCTATGCATCACTTCCTCTGTCGTCCTCTTCTTTGTATGCCTTCAATTCTTCTCTAGGTAATCCTGTCTTCTCGTCATTTAGCCAAAATATGTGAACTTTAGCCTTAACATCATACCTTCCAATGAACAGTTTGGCTTGATTTACTGTAGTATTAATTGCCTGGATCTTCTTGTAGTCCAAGGATTCAAAAAAGTAAATTCTCCTGCGCTCAGCCCTCTTTATGGTCCAGATCTCACATCCATATGTTAAAACTGGGAATACCATAGTTCTAACTATGCAGACCTTTGTTGATAGTGTAATATATCCTTAAAATATCTTTACTTTTTAGTAGCTTGTCCATACTACCCACAGCTTTCTTCCCCAGAAGCAAACATCTTTTAATGTATTACTTACAGCAGCCATTTGAAAAGACCTTGTATTCCACTCTTCTCCTTCTATTTGCCAGGAACTGAGATTGCCATGATATTTTTAACGCTGACCAGTTGGTCTGCTTTTGCACTCTCTTCTTTTACCCTCATCAATACTGTTCTCCTCACTTCCAGCAATTAGAGTGGTATCCTCAGCGTGTATGAGGTTGTAGATTTTTCTCCCAGCAATATTAATTCCGACTTTGGATTCGTCCTGTTTACCGTTACGCCTAATATATTCAATGTAAAGGAAGGGGGTCACAATACACAATCTTGTCACACTCCTTTCTCAATCATGAACCATTTGGTTGTTCCATGTTCGGTTTTGACTATGGCTTTTTGGTTTACATACAGATTCCTCAGGAGGCAGATAAGATGGTCTTATACTCCCATCATTTTATGAACTTGCCACATTTTGTTTTGATCCATACAGTCAAAGGCATTATAATGGTCTATGAGGCATAGATAAATGCTTTTCTGGACTTACTTTACTTTTTCTATTTTCTAGTTGACATTGTCAGTTTGATCTCTAGTGGGTCTGCCTCTAAGAAACTAGGCATGCACATCTGGTAGTTCTCGGTCCATATATATTGTTGGAACAAAGCTTGCATAATCTTAAGCATTACCTTTCTGGCATGTGAAATGGGTACAATTGTTTGATAATTGGAGCACTCCTTGGCAGTGTCTTTTTGGCACTTTATGTTTTCCAAATGTATTGGCAATAAACCAGCAACAGTTTAACAGCATAATCTTGTAGAATTTTGAACAGTTCAGCTGGGATTTCATCAGCAAGAATTCCTAAGGCCCATCTTACTTCACTCTCTAAGAGGCTGGCTCCAGCTCCTTCGACAAACTATAGAGGTTATAAATACTGTTAAGATCCTTCCTGTATAAATATCCTGTGTATTCCTGCCACCTCTTCCTTACCTGATCTGTTTCTGTTTAGTCCCTACTATTTTTGTCCTTTTATCACTCTAACATTGGCATGAAAGGTTCCTTTGAAATCCCGACTTTCTTGAAGAGATCTCTTAACTTTTCCGTTCTGTTATCATCTTCAATCTCTTTACATTGCTCATTGTAGAATATGTCCTTGTCTCTCCTTGCTATCACCTGGAATTCGGCAATCAGTTGGACAAATCTTTTCCTATCTCATTACCTTTCTCTTTCCTGGGCTACTTTCAAAGCCTCATTAGATAGCCAGCTTGCCTTCTTAGAGCCCGATTCAATTGCAAGCCCACATCTCTCTGTATCTAGGCCGTATGTCTGCGGGTGTGCTGCGGGTTCCCGTTCGTCTCCGCTTTTGGAGCTATTCAGTTGACCAAGGGAGCAAGTTCAGGGACGAAGCCTCGAGCCCGTAAACCCCTCCCGTGGCCGCAAACTGTTAATGGGTTGGCCAAGATGTGATCCGCTGTTACGATCCAATCACGGTATAACGTAGTGCGACACGGGCCTCTCAGCCAAAAGAAAGCGCTCTAGCCGCAGATGATTGACAGAGGGAGATTATAAAGTTGTGTTCCAATCCCCCATGCGTTGACTGTGTTGTAGATTCTGACAAAGTAGCAGGAAAATCACGAGTTGAAGGTTGGTGATAGAGATTGAGAGAGAGACAGAGAGAGAGAGAAGGCGATTTGTGAGAGCAGTAAATTGCGGTTTTGTTTATTTCTATTCATCTAATTACAATTTTACATTTAATCCTTGATTACACATATTTACAGATTACACATAATAGTAAAACACATAAATTAAAGAACACACATAGATACAAATAGAGCTAGGTCACTCTATACACCCCCCCCCCCCTCCCATCCCATCCCTCACACCCCCCCCAACAGTTATTAAATACACATAATACACACATTTTTTTATTTCCCTCATGCATATACAGCCAAACTTTTTTTTTATTTATCCTTATATTCCTTTTGGGATTTAAATGGAGGGAGAAGAAAAGGAGGGGAGAGGAGTGGAGAGGCGGGGAGGAGGAGATGAGTAGAGGGAAGAGGAGAGAGAGGTGGCCCTGGTTAGTGGTTAGGGAGTGGAGGAGGAGTTGAGGAGGGGTGGAGGAGAGGAGGAACTGCTTGCCCTCATGCGGCAGCAGATGGACTGTCTCTGAGAGATCCGGGCCAGCATCTGCGCCAATCATGGGGAGGACCAGAGAGCATTCCAGGAGGTTACCGCAGATGCCATGCAACGCGCTCTGGTCCCCAGCCCGGCCCCTCCTTCCTCCATGCCTCCACAACCCCGACCGGAGAGACAGCGGCCGGCCACAGGGATTTGGGGCCCTGTGGCTAGGCGAAGGAGGACCTACAGGCTGTGCAGATGATTGGGCCTTCTCAACAGCACTCCTCAGTGACAATCTATTGGTCCAAATGTTAACCTAATCTAGCCTGGCTACAGAGTCTTGAATCTTGGCCTATGTGATGGTGATATTTTGTATGCACGGTCCATGATCCTCTTCTCTGTGGACACGTAGGGTTCTGTTTAATATTTCCCCAATTGATGGTCACTGAGGAATGCTGTTGAGAAGAGATGCTACAGTCCCTATATTTTTTTAAGGCCTTATTTTATAGGTGTTATTTTTTATTTTGTTTTAGGTACAATTCAGGTCCATGAAGGTATCTTCTGCATCCGCAAGCATTGTGAAGGAAATGTATGAGGTTCAAGGTTTTCCCAGTGCCTCTGAGGTAGACATTCCTTTAATGACAGCCCCCCAAACAATTAGCTCCCACAATTTTAAAGCTATCATATAGCCAGATATCTAACACATTATTGTTGTTAGCTTAAATGTAGACAAATACAGATATGGCGGTGGACTTGCAGAGTCTCACAATGGCATGTTAATGATAGCCAGCATTAATATATGCACTAGTGACGCATGTGGTCCTGACCTCAATATCAGTCTGAGAACAGATCCTTGGGTCTGATGTAAATAACATTGAAACTGGCTGTTAACCTTTGTGACTTCTCCATATTAATGGGTATTTTCCCCTATTGCTGATATCATGATGATAGCTGATGGATGTGATATCAATGTTGATGAACAATATCATATTGCGAAGGTGATAGTACACCTTGACCACTGATGCTGGTCACAGCTAAGCATTTATTTGTGATATGACACATCATTATTAATGATCATGGCCAGTGAGTTATCCTGAGAACTAGCTAATGGTTAGTAATACTTGCACATGGGATTCAGGTGAGTTGTTATATTGTTACAGTATTTGGCACTGTACTGTACATGCGTTTGTTTATTTTTTTATCCTCCTCCACTTTTTTTTTTTACCACTTTTTTTTCAGATTTTTGTTTTGTCAACACACTGTGTGTGAAACTGGATTGGATTAAACAGTCCAGAGGTTTGATCATCTGTTTCATTGAGCAGATATAGACAAGTTGTAAGTGCTATGCACTTTAATGGTTTATTCAATTAAATCAAGAGATTTCTGATTAACCTTTTTTTCATCAGATTCTGGTTGCAGTGGTGTAGTGACCACATGTGACACTGGTAGGTGCTATGCTCATGCTTATTCTAGACTATGACATTACCCCCTTTAGGTATCCCCTTTTTTTCAACAATAGCCTCTTGCTCTCTTGGGATCCACCCACACCACACCCATAATATTCATGCACAGTCTTGTCCATTTCTGATTGTGCTCTGTGTATGAAATAAAGCTTTGTTATACCATTCTCACCGTGTTAGTGTGTTTTCAATGGTTGGGGTTTTGGGACTTCCATATACATCAAATTTCTGTCACATTCCTATATTACTAAACTAATGAGCTCTTGTGACTATGCAATGGGTTAATACATATAACACAATAAAAACAATAATAGTAGTAATATCATGAGATATCATATAATAATATATAAATAATATATAATAATAAAGGGTTAATACACATGCAAAGTCCAATTTGTCATACTGTGGAGTATCAACATTCCCCTGAAGGCCTGATAGGAATATGATGGGTCATAATGTGAATTGATTGATATCAAAACACTTAATGCGAGGTCACCAAATGATAATGGGTATACATTTGGGAAATTGGCCACCAGCAACGGCGTGGGACTTTCCAGGATGGGCCTAGTGGAGAATATACCTGATGGAGATGAGTTGGTTGTTGATCCATGTGCCTCTGCACAGCCTCCATGTGTTCCTGCAGCCCTTCATGGTGGGTTAGAGTAGATTAGTCTGGTATATGTTCCCCTGGTCCACTTGTGGATTGCTAAGTGGTGGTGGTGAAGGTACTTGTTTACCTGAATAAAGCTGTGAGCTATACCATGTAGGGCCACTGTAGGTGGGCAGGTCATAGCAGAGAGGTCAGACAAATCACAGTCCACTAGAGAAGGAACTGGCAACCCATTCCAGTATATTTGGCGTGCAAGCCTTATGGATAAGCACAGACAGAGACATAAGTAAGTAAGCTGTGTGTCCATAGGGTCACAGAGAGTCGGACACAACAGAAGGACACTGCTCTCTGCTGGCACAAATCATATTTCGACTGCTGGCATACCCCAAGGTTAAGTCCTAGGCCCCCTCCTCTTCTCCATCTATACATCCTCACTTGGAACCCTAATAAAATCTTTCGGAATTAATTATCATCTCTATGCAGATGACACTCATATCTACGTCTTAATGCCAGATATACACCCCTCTCTTCTTTATATGCTCCTGGATGTCCGCCCACCATTTCAGACTTAACATGTCAAAGACTGAGCTCCTTGTCTTCCCAGCCTCTACAGTGTCCACTCTTCAAATATATCTCACTCTTGACAATGCCATTATCAGTCCCTCCTTCCAGATCTGTTGTCCTGGGGTTTCACTGCACCCTGCCCTCGCTTTCATTCCTCATATAAATTCACTTACAAAATCTTGTCTTTTTCACCTAAAAAAAATCTATAAAATACATCACCTTCTAACACAAGATTCATCGAAAATTATAATAAATTCTCTTATCATATCTCCCTTTAACTTCTCCAACTCACTCATTGCTGGCCTCCCCATCACCCTCTTGTCACCACTCCAATAATGAATGCCTCCGCTAGACTCCTCTACTATACTCAACGCTCCGTGTCTGCATCGTCTCTCTGTTAGTCACTCCACTGTCATCTCATAGCCTCTAGAATACAATTTAATATCATGACCCTAACTTACAAAGCACTTAACAACAGTGCACACACTTATTTCTCTGCTCTCATCTCAAAATACTCCCCTACCCACTCTCTCTGTTCTGCTAACAACATTCTTCTTTCCTCCTCTCTTATCACCTCCTCTCACTCCTGCCTTCAGGACTTCTCTTGCAGTTCACTACTTTAGCATTGAAACTTCCTATGATTAGAGTAACATATTTTCTTAGCATTTTATCTAGTATGCGTTGAATATCCTCATAGGATTGGACAACTTCAGCCTTTTTGGCATCCATGGTTGGAGTATAGACTTGGATCAATGTGATGCTAAATGGCTTGACTTGAATTAAAATAATTCTGTCAGCAGAGACATCTGCAGCAGGGTGTCCTCTTGACTTTAGCCCAACGACTTCATTAGATCTGGAGCTAGTTGTACTCACCCGCCTTTTGGGCGAACGCAACATGCTCAACATCATGTGCGCGCCGACAAAGGCGTACTCCCACACCAGTGTGGAGAGAGGGGGAGTACTGGGGGAGAGAGACCCGGGGTTAGAGGGTGAGTACAAGGGTGAGAGACAGAGTGAGTAGTGGGGAAAAAGAGAGCTGGGGAAAGAGGGAGAGTACTGAGGGATGGAGGGAGTGAGGGTTAGTACCGGAGGGACAGAGGTTTAGCTGAAGGAGGGGAGGAGAAGTCTCATGCGCATAAAAGTCATGCTACCACTCACCCTCTGTTCTTCCCCAATAATGTGGTAGTTACCTCATGACCTGAGGTTTTTTTTCGTTCCAGTGCCATATCGTTATGTCTCTGGTTGTTCTTATCCATAAGGTTATCTTGGCAAAGATATTGAAGTGGGTTGCTAGTTCCTTTTTCAGTAGACTGTGATTTTTCTGAACTCTCTGCTATGACCTACCCTACATGGTATAGTTTAGAGCTTCACAAAAAGGCAGCAATCCAGAAGGGGTAAATAACTATACATGCACTGTATATATATTATCAGATTCAGATCAGACTAGATGAAGGCCTTCCCAATACTTAGGAAAATATTCCATGAAGAATTTATCCTTGGGTCTCTTTCATAATACAAATAATACATCTCATAACTGAGCTTCAGCTTATATATTTCCAGAGTGTGATACCCAGTGGGCATCTTGCCACTAATAAACTGCTTACATTCATCTAACATGTAACACACAGCACACATTTCAGATAATACTCAGGATACATCTTTCCAAATAAACCCTCCATGCACTATCCACTAACACAATCATATGCAGAAGTGCGTCATTCTTAATAATGCTACTGTGTTTTATAAACAACTTCTAACCTCATTTCTGTTCAAGTCAGTCAGGATTGTTATATGTTTTAGAAATGATATTAGTGAAAAAATGGAATGAGCTTTGGCACATCTTTACCTCTCATTAATAATGCCCTCTCACCACACTAACAATACCCATCAAACATCTCTCTACTGAGTAATACTCTTCATAATGTAACTCTTATACAATACCCAACATAAATCTCCATACAAAATATCCAAAGAAATCAGCTGTGATGAGGAATGGGCTGTGTTGTAATTTTGTGAGTAATTGGACTGTGCTGGAGTGTGGATGGACAGTGTTCAAGTGTGGAAAAGGAAGTGAGCCATGTTGGCATTAGGAGAGTGGATGGACTATGTATTGGACAGTAGCTGGACTGTTTTGGAGTGTGGACAATGGTATGATAATGGTAATGGTCAAGTTTTTATCATAAACATATGCTAATTTCACTACAATATAGAACATATTTTAAATATGATGATGATGTCTATATTTAGAAAAGGAGGTAGGAGGTAGGATAATTGGATGGTCTGTGTTGCACTGTGGAGATGGGGTTTAGACTGTGTTGGGTATGGAGAGTGGATGGATTTTCCTGAAGTGTGGAAATGGCATGGGCTGTGTTGGAGTCTGGGGAGTGGATTTCTATGATGGAATGCGTCATGTTGGGAGTATGGTGAAAAGATTAGTTGTGTTGGAGTTTGAAGATGCAATTTACCCCAAGATTATTCCGTAACAGAGCCAAACTGAATGTATGTTTTTAATTCATCCCACTTGCATATTTATCTATAAAAATGTGGTCCAGCACAAATAAGTTGGGTAGCGCTGATCTAAATAAAATTATAGTGTAATAGTGCAACAAGTGAAGTGGTTCAGTGATAAGGCACAATCTATTTAGAACATAAGGTTCTATGAGAGGCTAAGTGTAATGATACAGGGTTGCAGAACCGGACCAGAAAGAAACATTGATTCCCGTCTGACACTGATGAAAGAATATGTTTACAACTTTTTGACTAAAGCAAATAGCAATCTTCAATAACTCTCTGAAGTGACTTGTACCAGTCCTAAACAGTAAGTGTTTTTTTCTTGGAAACCAATATAGTATTATGAATGGAATACAGATAGAACTATGTATCCCAAGAACACTTTATTCAGCCAAATATGGCTTTTTATAGGATGTAAAACAATGGAATCCTGTATAAAAATATCTAAATTGAATTTGTGCTGTGACAAAGAGAACCAATTAGAAGGACGCCAATGTAATGACTTCTGGTTGAGATGGTGGGAACATGAATGTGTCTTGGATAAGATATGGTGGGAATTTCCATTAATCAACTAATCAAGAAAGTAGTGACATTTGGCTGTCAACCAATCTGCAATCTATGGGATTTAATACCGGGATGGTGCAACACAGACTTGGCTGAAATTCTTAGTTTAAATCCCAAGTATTTGTTGTCGGGCTGCCTTGAAAAGTGGGCAGTATCTCCCATACACGGCCCAGGTTATGATCTGGGAGCTAACCAAGTCCTTGATGCCCTTGTGTCCATTTATATCCTGTTCTCTGCTTTTGCAGCTTGCATCAAATGTATTAAATTAAAAGAAGAACTTTATTAACAAATATAAAAAACAGAAAAAGGCTGTAGACTATAGGCTATAAGGGGAATACCATTATAGTATATCATAAGGAAAATACAATTCCCAATAAAATGAGCAGTATAAAAGTGAGGGGACTATAATAACAATACTAGAGGAGAGTCCTATGTCTCCGTTGTGGAGACCTCCCATCTACTGATACCTCTATTATATTAGGGACTGAGTTAGCTTGTGGGGCACACCATAACCCTTCAGATAGGATGTAAAAAATAAATAAAACAGTTTTAACATATTACAAATGAATGGAGGGCCCTGTCTTTGAGTATGGAATCTAGCATACAAAGAACTTTCCCTGAAGCACATTGATAGATGCATTGTGCATATTAAGGTTTAAGGTAATAAGCTTCTTTAAGCAGATGCGTTTTTAGTAATGTTTTTTAGGTCTTGAGACAGGAGGATTGTCTAGTGGAGTGAGGCAAAGAATAGAGGCAGCACAAGAAAAGTCATGAAGGCAGGAATGAGATGAGGTGATAAGAGAGGAGGAAAGAAGAAGGCCATTAGCAGAATGAAGAGTGAGGGTGGGGGAATGTTTCGAGATGAGAGTAGAGATATAAGTGGGTGCACTGTTGTTGAGGGTTTTGTAAGTTATGGTCATGATTTTAAATTTTATTAAGGAAGCTACAGGAAGCCAGTCAAGTGACTGACAGACAGGTGATGCAGATACTGAGCGTTGAGTATGGTAGATGAGTGTAGTGGAGGTGTTCATTATGGATTGGAGTGGAGACAGACAGTGATGGGGAGGCCAGCAAGGAGCAAGCTGCAGTAGGCAAGACGAGATATGATGAGTGAATACATTAGAATTTTGGTTTGGCTTGTGTAAAATAGTGATGTATTTTGGAGATATTTTTTAGGTGAAAAAGTCAAGAGAAATAGCAATTATTCACCTCTACATCAGATAAAAGTTACACATTGTTTTATGCCTCTATCCTTCTAGTGAATCCATGTCATTGATTTCATAATCATCAAAGGTTGTCAACAAATGTATAGAAGCATAGCAAATGCGGTTAAAAAAAAGAACTTTTAGTACATAGTTTTTTAAATCTCCTCTGATCTTTGTATTATTTGAATTGTGAACTGATCGAGCAGAAGGCAACCAAAAACCCAATGAAACATTGTCAATTGTCTCTTTTGGGGAAAAATCCTTCCTGATCACAAAACTGGCAATCATATTATTCCCAGGATCCATGTCCTAATTTTTTTAGTTAAATTACACATTCATGTATGCCCTGTTTATTCAAATAATTGCCAAACCCTTTTAAAATTATCTATTGAATTTGCTATGACAACATCACTTGGTAGACAGCTGCAAAATGTGATTGCCCTTACTCCATTTAAGGTAACATATTTCTTTCCCGCTAACCGCAATGAGTGAATGTCTTAGCTTTAAATATTCACCTGACAAACACCCTGGATGTATTTTTATTAGGTAACCATATCATTTCATAGGTGCCTTTTCTAGAGAAAACAAGTCTAATTTGTTTATTCTCCTTATTATTCTTATTAATGCTGTAGCCCTTCTCTAAATGTTTCTAGCTGTCCAGTGTCTTCCTCTCTTCCATCACTGTGATTGAATTCTTTCTACATTTTTCCGCTCTACTCTTCTTTCCTGATACTTCACTGTTTCTTTTAGTTATTTTAGACTCTCAACTGTGTTTTTAACTTATTTCTATTCTGTTTTCCATTTCTCTTTGTTCCTCTCTTCTCTGCCCCCTCACTCTGCCTCATAATTCCTTTGTACTCTCACTCTAGGGTTATTCTGAAGATTTGACCTAAGGCAGCAGAGCAGCTCAATCCAGCCCTAAATCTATGAATTTTTAAAATTATCTACAAAAGTGACAGAGAATGTGGAACAAGTGTGTACGCCCTGTCAAAAACCTTTTCATGACTGGCACTGAATGTGTTAAAGAAAGAAGGTTTTTGGTGGTAACAGACAACACGTTCATTAATCCAAACCCATAAGGCAGAAACTCATCCCAGCAACAATCTGATCACACTGTGACTTCTTCTTGGGACACCCTTGGGCAGGGGGAGGTTATCTTTAAACAAAGAGAGCCTTTCACACATTCCACATTCATTTTAAATTAGATGCCCTGCCCCACAGTGTGGTTTATCAGATGGTAACCCAACTCCTTGGCAATTTTAGTTTTATATTACAGCCCTACCAAATGTGAATATTGCATTTCAGAGGGGTGTTTCCATCTGATAAATCACTCAAATACTGAGTGGTGTGTAAATCTCTGAACGTTGTGTCACATGTTTCTAGTGATTTCCCAATTATCGTTCCTGTATCTAAACTTGTATGATATACTTACCTAAGAATATCTCTGGAATTTGGATATTTACACTAAATGAATGGCATTATATAAGCCCGATCAAGTGAGTCCTGGCCAAATATACAGTATAGTAACAACTCAAAGAATGAGTCTTGGGAAACCAGTCCTGGAATCTTTTCTATTATCTTCTCAATGAATGGGGTATCATATGAAACAATGCCATAAACCTTACATAATAAAAAAAAGTATTAAAAATATACTTACACAGTATAAAAAGTGTAAATAATAATTAAATCGATTCTGATGTCCAAAACTTTATATTATAGTTTTAAAATAAAACAAAATGTAAGTAATATGTTTGTTCACTGATAATGGCAGTTTAGAAGCTGCCCATCATGACATCACACATAATATTTACTTAAGATTTGTTGTTCTATCTTAATCTAGTCCTTCAGTCATTAAAAGGCAAACTGATTTGCCTCACTGCTCTGTTTGTGCCTTTTTACTGCTCAGTCAGTATGTCAGGCATTCACAGTGTTTTTGAGGGAATGGATAGAGTGGTTCTATCTGCTGTCGTTAGGTTGCAAATTGTAGGTATTATGTTTCAAAGAATATCTGCTATGTTTTTTTATGTATTGTTAGTAATAATCTCATTGAAAGAAATACTAGACACTTTACAAGTCATGGCAAGCCACTATCCAAGTCAGGGTTGGACAAATTCAGTTAGCAATAAAGCAAAAAGAAAAGAAAAAAACACACTTATTCTTTCTAAATATTTTAAAATATATAAATGATCTACAGTCTATGAGGATATACTTAAACATTCAGGATGGTTCATACAAACTCTTGTTGGCTTCTGAGAGCAACAACTGAATACTAGCCCCAAATTTCATTAAAGTGAACTGATGTTCTTGTGAGATTTTCATTATGTATAATTGTTACAGAAGACATTAACATTTCTACAAAATGTGACTGCACTCTACAAATAACCTGTAAATGGAGCTCAATAAAGAAAGTATCAGTTAAGTTGTATCATCACTTTGATCTTGCAGAGTGCCTACCTGAAACATTAACCCTGATAATGCTGCTTTACATTGATACTGTTATTTTTCAAATGTATAGCACTTTCACTGAACAGCAGCAAGGCGAAACTAGCAATTTTGATAAGAAGATATAATTTAAAATAAGCAATATCGAAATTGTGACTAATCTGAATAGTCTTCGCTGGTTCTTTCTGAAGAGGAGAGCCTAACACTTTATACATTTGTTGTTGTGGAGTCGTTCAGTCCGACTCTCCAATCATCTATCCATCTCAGCCTCTGCTATCCTCTTCTTTATGCGCGTTCAATGTTTCCCAGCATCAGGGTCTTCTCTAGGGAATCCTACATTCTCACCATAAAGCCAAAATATTTGAGCTTTAGCCTCATGATCAAACCTTCCAGTAGCAGAGTTCTAACTTGATCCATGTAGAGATTCCTCAGGAAGAGGATAGGATGGTCTGGTATCCCCATGTATTTAAGAACTTGGCACATTTTATTGTGATCCACACAGTCAAAGGCTTTAGAATAGTCTATGTAACAGAGGTAAATGATTTTTTTTTCTGCTACTCTTGCTTTCTCTATTATCTTTCTGACCCTTGTTATCAGTAATGCTTCCAAGGGACCATCGCACTTCACTCTCCAAGATGTCTGGCTCCAGCTCATTGGACAAACTATTGAGGTTATCAATGCTGTTAAGATCCTTCCTGTATAGATATGTTTCATCTTCTTTAGCTGTTCTGTTCCTGTTAAAGTCCCTACCATTTTTGTTTTTTATCATGCCCACTTTGGCATGAAAGTTTCCATTGATATCCCCAATTTTCTTGAGGAGATCTCTTGACTTTCCCATTCTATTATTTTCTTCTATCTCTTCTATTCTCTACATTGCACATTGTAGAATGTCTCCTTGTCTATTTTTGCTATCCTCTGGAATTCTCCTTGCTGTTGGATAAATCTTTTCCTATCTCCACTACCTTTTGTTTTTCTTCTTTCCTGGACTACTTTCAAAGCCTCACCAGTCCAGTCTGCTTTCTTAGTTTTCTTTCTTCTGGAGATATTATTTGATGCCGATTTCTGCACTATGCCCCACCTCCTGTCCAAAGTTCTTCAGGCATACTCTCTATCATGTCTAGTCCCTTAAATCTATTCTTTACCTCCACTTCAAAATCGCTGTGGATATTATTTCCTTTTTGCTATTGTCTAATGATTTCCCCCCGCCCTTTTCCTTCTGAACGTTGCAATAAAAAACTCATCATCTGAGCTGCAATCAGCTTGAGGTCTTGTTTTTGTTGATTGCATAGAGATCCTCGAACTTGAGCAATTAAATGTATAGTCAATGTAGTGATGTCCAATTGTAGAGTAGTCTCTGAGGCTGTTGGGAGAGGATGTTTACTACGACCAGAGAATTATCTTGACAGAATTCTACTAATCTCTTACCTGCTTAATTTTGTACTCCAAGACCAAATTTGCCCACTGCCAACTATTCCATGTATTTTTTGGTTCCCTACTTTAGCATTCAAACCTCCTATGAAGAAAATGATATATTTTCATGGTGTTATATGTAGGAGGTGTTGAATATACTCGCAGAATTGCATACTTACAGCCTCTTCAGTACCCCCGGTTGAAACATAAACTTGGATAATTGTGATTTTAAATGGCCTGCCTTGATTTTTAATTGAAATTATTCTGATATTTATTGGATTGTAACCGAGCACTGCTATGGCCACCATTTGATTGATTATTAGGGCAACTCCATGTTCTGCTGTATTTTTGACCACAGTAGAAGGTCTGGTGGTTATCTGATATAAAATGTCCCATTCCAGTCCATTTGTTTCACTAATTCAGGATATCACTGTTTAATCTTGTTATCTCATGTTGGACTATGACCAGTTTGCCTTGGTTCACAGTTCTAACAATCCAGGGTCTTATGCTGAATTGTTTTTTGCAGTAGCAGAATTTTGTTTCTCCTCCAGACTCATGTGCAGCAGGGCATCCTTTTGACTTTGGCCCAACCACTTAATTAGATCTGTAGCTACTTGTATTTTCTCTTTGCTCTTCTGACCTGAGGGGCTCATCCTCTGGTGCCATATGGTTATGTCTTTGGGTGTGTTTTCCATAAGGTTATCATGGCAAAGACACTGGAGTGGGGTGTCTGTTCCTTCTCCATTGGACTGCGATTTGTCTGACCTTTATACATACCATCCCCATTACTCACAGTTGTAGATAGATTATAGAAGAAACTATAAGCAGTTAGACTACACTCTATGCAAATCAGTAAAAAGTTACGTGAAAATCCAGTAAATCACATGAAGTGTCACCCTATGAAACATGTCATGGATCTTGCAGCCTGTCCCTATGAGCACTGGGAGGTGATCAGCTTAATAAATAATAAAAAGAGTCTATGTCCTACTGCATGTTGAAGAGAGTATTTCAGCTTATTCAGGGATCAGGGATAATATTTATTGGGGAATAAAACAATGGAACTTGGTCAAACATATAACTAGAAAAAACATAAAGGATCTTTCAATTTCTCACATAAAGAGTGGGTTGCCAATGAGAAAAGGGCCTAAGTCGGAAAAGGTCCATGAGTGGTTGGTAGGGAACCAACAAGCACTCAAGATAGTGACGTGATTTAAACTACCCGCCCTAAATGGGCAAACCTATGGCAGTAGGTAGGGATAATGGGCCATATTAAAATCCAGCCTTGTAAGTCCAAAGTGTAGCACATAAGGGCTGCATGCTTCAAATTTGTCAGTTTTACGTTACTATTAAATTAGAAAGGGCTGCGAGCTATGAGCGAGAGACGCTATTTCGTAAAGCAGTTTTCGGCTGTCGGGGTTGCGTGCTCGATCGCAAACAATTAAGCAATTATGTAGTTTGGGGTTCAGATGAAGCCAATGGAAAAAGAGATTGTTAACGTTACGTCACTGAAAAAGGGGAGGGTAGATTATGAAGTCCTACATGCTTCAATTCCAGTTTGCGATCTGACCCACAGTCCAGATATAATGCAATATTAATAAAGCAGTAAATATGATATTCTATTACATGTGAGTTGCAGTATATGTCGTAACACATTGATTGCAGGGATCGATAAAACACAAAATATAATCATGAAATAAAGTATTTTTCAGGGCCGATTTGCGGGCTTGAGAATGTTGTGCCATTAATTCTAAGACGTAACATCACTTTCCCTGCTAGTAAAAGTACAGTATTTATTGGATTAATAAGTGTTACGTATTGTATTTTACCCCCCCTTGCAGGTGCTCTAGACAACATGTTGGCCTTTGGGCTCCATTTGCGTATTAAGTGCTTGCTCGCGAGTGACCATGTTCCAATTTAATAGCTGAATTGAACAAGTAGTGGTTACGGACTCGTCAGATCAAAGGATTTACGTGCGCAAAGTTCAACGTTGCTCACCGCGTAGCTTATTCTCAGCCATCCTGCATGTTACCACGCAAAGCCTGATGAGAGCAATATTACAGGGCTAATTTTATACCCGTAACACGTAAAATCCGAGTTACGGGCTACGTTTTAACACATAGCCCCAATTTAAAAGGGCTGAATATTGGCGCTTCTCCCATTGACTCTTGAGAGTGACAGAACAACCAAACAAGGAGGGGTCGACAATCCTGGGTAATTTATTTTACCCAAGTATGTGAATGTCACGCCCGCCAGATTTGGTGGACTATGCCCCCCTAATTCTCTCTTTCTCTCTCTCTCTATGGGTCGTAACTTTTTTTTCAGATCTCGACACCAGCAGACACTTCAGATGACAGCATAATTTCTGATGAGACAGGCACTATCAGACCCCTTTTCTTAGGATCTAAGAATTACACACCATGTACCTTTATTGTTACAGAGATATGTAAAAAAACAGAAAGATGACACAAAACACCAAAGACTTCCTCCCAGTTCTAGCCCATCCTCCTAGGCGAATAGCTTGCTACCCCCTCACCCACTGTTCCAGTACCTTCTGACCACACGTATAATAACTGATGAACCCCAAACAGTCCAGTGGGTCCTTCTGTTCATAACAGCTAGTTTCCCCCCATCCTAGTGTGGCCTAGGAATTTGTGCTGCCGGACAAATTTCTAGCCACACTGATCTCACTTGTGCGAGTGATAGAGTTGTAATTACCTCACAGTCCACATTTCTTCCCATTCCAATGGGCACACAATTTTGGGCATAACCTCCATGGCTCAATTGCCAATCCCCTTCCCGGGGCTATGCCACATGCCTCCCCCTCCCATTCCATTGGGGAAAACAATTTCCTTGGGCAGCTGCATCTAAAACAGTCCTTGGGCCTATTAGTTCACCCAGTGCAACAGGTCCAAGGGTGGTACACAGTCCAGGTGTCAGTTCCCAAAGTGACATGGCTAGCCACCCTCCCAAAAGCCAGGGTCAGTGCCCTCCTCTTCCCAATTTCTGAAGGGGAAACATTTTCCTTGGGAGTCCCATACACTAATACATCCAGGGAAGGAACATACCATTCTGATCCTGAACCCAGCATCCATGACGGTGGTCTGGACTGGAGGATCCACTTTCCCCTGCATCGCAGTCTGGGCACAGTATCCCTTCTCAACTGGAGCAATGGTCTGGCCATAGGACTCCATTTCTTCATGTCCTAGGACCACAGTCAGTGCGCTGTATTCCATCTCATATGGAACCACAGTCAGGGCACTGTGCTCCAGCTCTCCTTGCTTTGGGACACAATAAGGAATGTGGTCCCTCTTTAACTGATTTGCTGGGTCTCTGTTTGGCAGGATCTCAGGGATCATAACCTCCCCTGCCCTCTGGTCTGTGGTTAGCTCTCTGACATTTTTTATCAGCTGAAGCTCCCGTAAAGGTCCACAGTCCATTACAGCCTTTCCCAAGGGCCAGTGAGCATAAATGCTCCCATCCAGACTTTTTGATTGGCCTGGGTTCTGCCAACAGTTTTCTGTGCCAGGGTAATCAATACAGTCCAAGGGTTCCATTGCCATCCCACCCCCCAAAATCCATGGCCCATGCACTCTTCTGCCCCACTGCATGGATAAAATACTCCCCTGGGTGCCCAGAAAAATAGTAATTCCAAGGGGGAATCTACTGAACGGATCTGGAAGCCGGCACCCAATGTTGTGACCTGGCCTAAAGACTCCAAATCTCTAGGTTGCATCTGGATCAGCATGTCACATCCCCCTCTCTCTGGAACCACCGCCTAAGCACAGCACTCACCTCCCTTGGGATCTTTGGTCACTGAGTTCCCTGGCAGGACCTCACAGCTCTCATCCAGACTTCCCCTTGAGCCATCAGTTTGACAGACATTCTCTGTCTTCTCAACTGCCTTGTGATTAGCAATTGTTCCCCAGCCATTTGGGTATGGCTGGCTCCCTTGATCTGACACAGTCCCAAGGTTATTCTATGTGTTCGCACCTGTATCCATGGCTGGTTCCTGGACTGTAGTTATCCACGGGAACCCCATGATATGTTCACAATCCATCTCTGGTTCCTTCCAGAACTCTCCCAGACCCTCCATCCTTACTTCTGGTAACCAGTCCTCTACCTCCTTGTCTGACAGGGTTCCTCCCAACTAGATGGACAAAACCTCTCCATGGATGCCTCATCCAGCAATTCAACACACTCAGCCTCCAGCTGCAGCTCTTGCTGAATCAGGTGTTTCAGCAAATTAGCCTTTCTGGGGCCATGGTTCTAGTCCCAGACCTTGACAGCGCTTAAGAAATAAGTTGTTCTGCCTCCTTACAGTCCCCATGCCACATTCAGGATCACTGAACACAATCTCCCAGAGCCCATCTATTAGCTCCAATCGAACATAGAGATCCTCTCCAAGGGCACAAACAGACCCTATCCTGGCATGATACTGTTTCTCCAAGGCAATCTCTTCCCATACCAGTTCCTCCAGCCAGCCTGACAGCTCATGGCCCTGTCACAATCCAAAGAAACGCTATCCATTGCTTTAGATGGGCCATTCCTCTGCAGTCCTTTGCCTCTGTCACCTGGCTCTATTTCTCTCTGTCTTTGTAAGTAGCCATCCTGGCTGCTGGTAAAAATGCTTGAGAACTCCCACCGATGCCACTACCTTCACGCCCGCCAGATTTGGGGGACTACGCTCACACCAATTCTCTCTCTCTATGGGTCGCAACATTTTGTTCAGATCTCGACACCAGCAGACCATTCAGATGACAGCATCATTTCTGATGAGACAGGAACCATCAGACCCCTTTTCTTAGGATCTTAGAATCACACACCATGTACCTTTGATTAGTACAAGCAGACTCAGACACCACCTTTGTTTAGTGTGTCCGAAATCAGACTGCCACTTCTTTGTTGTTAGAGAGATATATAAAAAAAACAGAAAGATGACACAAAACACCAAAGATTTCCTCCCAGTTCTAGCCCATCCTCCTAGGCGAATAGCTTGCTACCCCCCTCACCCACATGGCTTTCTTGTTCTCATTACACATTTTTTCTCCTCTTACAGAGCCATAAAACTAGCTCCCCCCTTCATGACTAAAGCTAGAGCCTTCACACGTGGCCGATCGCAAGGCCATAGAAATTCTTTTGAATTATTTAACCCTTTGAATATCCCAGATATGACTGTTAAGCAAATTGTTAATACCTTCTGATCACACGTATAATAACTGATGAACCCCAAACAGTCAAGTGGGCCCTTCTGTTCATAACAGTGAAGATCTACCTAACCTTAGGCTTACACTGGAGAAGAGGCTTGGCTAGGGATTGATGGCAGATAGGCTGGGTTATGTCACTGACCCATCATATACTCAATCATTTACATTTTAGAATTAAACAAACCAATGAGGGAGGCACCTACTTTGTCAGGAAGCCTCGTAATTATGAACCCTCCAATGGGTGAGGGCCTATTTCCAGAGGTGAATATATGGCATGTTACCCATAGTACAGCCAGTCTTGCTCTTACAGTCTAGGGCCTAAGTGACTAGTTCCTTCACTGGGCTAGTTGGATGATCTGTTCCGCAGTTAGAAGGGATGGGGAACAAGGTTGGCTGCAATGTGTTGTTGTAGTCCATCTGCAGTTAATCCACGGGAATAGGGAACATTTGACCCCCCCCCCCCCAAATTCCAAACAGCCAGAGCGTTGAAATGGTGGCAGCTCTATTAATTGCAGTCTTTAAGGTCTTGGCCAATCAACACATGGCCAACAAATCCAGGTAGTTTGAATGAACCAATCAGGCTTAAAATCTATGGGGAAATGCATTGGGTTGTGTGGGCTATAGTATAATCCCAGGATTTTGTGAGTTTCAGGAATCATTTGGGGCCCTAGATTTCCCTGAATAATTTTGCAAGCAAAAAATCCCCAAAACAAAACAAAAAAGAATTCCATGGCTGATTCCGTTTGTGAAAGTTCTCTAGATCTAGATTATAGTTAGCTCTTATCATTATTATAGTTAATTTATAATGCGGCAACATATTCTGTAGCGCTGTACATAAATTAAGTTCAGACAAAGATAAATACAATTTAACATATAGCAAAGCAAGGAGGGCCCTGTCTTTAAGCTAGGAATCCAATGTCCATGGTGAATTCCCAAAGTACTTAGGATAGAAACTCGTAGACTTACAATCTAAGGTATAGTGAGTGGTAAAAGAGGGAGAGAGAGGTGATAAGAGTGTTAGGGTGGAAGGTGATACGCTTCTTTAAAGAGATGCGTTTTAAGTGAGGTTTTAAATGTTTTGAGGCAAGAGCGAGGCAAGGAGTTCCAGAGACTAGGGGCAGCACGAGAAAAGTCCTGGTGGCGGGAGTGAGAGGAGGTGACAGGAGTTGTAGAAAGAAGAAGGTCATTAGCAGAACGAAGAGGGCAAGTGAAGGAGTATTTGGAGATGAGAGAAGAAATGTAAGGGGGTGCGTTATTGTTGAGGGCTTTGTAAGTTAGGGTCATGATTTTAAATTTTAGTCTTGAGGCTAAGGGAAGCCAGTGGAGTGATTGACAGAGAGGTGATGCCGACACTGAACGTTGTGTACGGAAGATGAGTCTAGCAGAGGCATTCATAATAGATTGAAGTGGAGATAGTCGGGTGGTGGGTAGGCCAACAAGAAGCGAGTTGCAGTAGTCTAGTCGCGAGATGATGAGAGAGTGTATAAGGATTTTAGTTGTGTCTTGTGTTAGATAGTGACGAATTCTGGAGCTGTTTTTTAGATGAAGAAGACAAGATTTAGTTAGTGATTGTATGTGAGTTATTCTGCTACTGTTGCTTTTTTCACCCTCCATGGTGTAGTAGCATTGAAATTCTCTTCCCCATGCTATTTAGAAGGTATTATATACAGGGTTGAGTCACACTATTATGACCACACTTACTTTTGACATCAGCAGTGCATAGCCAATGAAATACGGCATGTGTTGTGAGCTGGCTTAATGGGTATATAAGGTGACATGTAGACATTCTGCAAACATATCAACCATCGCTGTCTTGGGTAAAAGGTGCAACTTTGCCTACTTTGAAAGGTGGATGATCATTGGCTTTTGGGCCAAGGGTGACAGTATTTCTGAAACAGCACAGTTTGTGAACTGTTCACATGCTGCTGGTTAAAGTGTACTGTGACTGGACAAACAGCACCATTGCGAATAAACTGCAGAGCATTATATGCCATTGATGTCAGAGGTGGACGTCGGCTGTGAAGGTGTGTGATGGCCAACCGACACCCTACAGTTGAGCAACTTGTTTTCCAAACGAGCCAGGTGACAGTAGATGTGTGTCTAAAATTACAGTACAGTGAACCTGCTGTGTATGGGGCCCCAAAGCAAATGCCTGGTCACTGCACAGATACTCACAAGGGTTCTTAGTCAGAAAAGTCTTCAATTTGCACTACAGTCTCGAAACTGGACCTCTTCTGATTGACAAAGGGTTTCCTTCTCTGTTGAGTCACATTTTCTGTTACATCGACTGGATGGACGTTAGCATAGCAGGCGAGAAAACTCCCAGAACAAACACTCTGCAACCATTGTTGGAAGAACACAAGCTGGTGGTGGCAGCGTTATGGTCTGGGGAATGTTTTCTTGGCATTGTCTGGGTCCAGTCATACCTCTGGAAGGCACTCTCAACCAAATGGGTTATCTCTCTATCCCTGAAGATCAAGTACAACCCCACATGTTTACTGTTCTCCCTGGAGCGGATGGGGACTTTCAGCAGGACAATGCAACATGTCACACAGCCAAAATTTTCCAGGAGTGGTTGGAGGAGCACGAAGAAGACTTCCAAGTACTTCCCTGGCAGCCAATTTCCCGGACATGAACCCCCATCGAGCACCTGTGGGCCCACCTTGATCGCCATGTTCGCCGTTTGGATCCTCCACCACACACTCTTATGCATCTGTCGGTTGTAATGCAGTCCGCATGGCTCCAGATACCCTTGCTAACCTTCCAGTGTCTTATTGACTCACTACCACACAGTCTAGCTGCCGCCTGTGCTAAATTTGGGATATTAGCTGGTGGTAATAATAATGTGACTTGACTGTGTTTATGTGTATTGCAACTCATAAGGTCCACAACACAAGCTGAGATCCTGCTCCACGCTGATAGCCAGTATGCTTGACAGCTGTATGTGGATAGGATTCTCAGCTTGTGTATAATCCAACCTTCGTTTTGCATAAAAGCTGTGTAATACAGCATAAATAAGTTTAAAGGAAGCCAATTGTAAAATAGTTTATGGATTGAAGAGCGAGGCATATGTCGGCACATTTGCATGTCCCTGCTCAGCTTCCCAGAATGCATTGTAATAACTGTTTTTCTCTGAATTCTGAGCTGGAAACAGGTTTTTTAACTTGCTTTAGACATTCAAATGTGAACACAGATGTACTATTTATTTACTATATATATATATATATATATATATATATATATAATATTTAAATATATATCAATTTTACCACTATCTCTTAATTACACAAGCCTGCATCAAGACACTAAGATACTCAAACTACAAAATCAAAGTAGCAAACAGGGATTTCACTCTTGATAGTTTGCTATTGCTTACAGCAACATCTGCCCTATTTTCAATCTACGGAGCACCCCTCACCCACAACATTTTTAAAGCTACTGAAATAAAATTTACATATCTATGGTCAATGTATGTAAAAGAAAGGATCACAAATAAAATGCTAATGACAAGGCAGTGTCCACATAAATTCAGATTTAACAGATACTGAGATTAACCCACACTGTGGATACATACCCAATGTCTTAAGCTATTAGTTTGTTGTGGTGGATTCATTAAGCTTAATAAGGGCTACAAAGTGTTTCACAGAGGCTGCACCCTCATTCATCAGCATAGGAAAAAAAGGTAATGCAGCCTTAAATGGAAAGGGGGTAGATTTACTAAGCTATGCATGGGCTGTGCCATGATTTGCTGAGGCTACCGTTGCATTTTTCCCATAGACATTTAGAGATTAATACTTTAGCCATAACAATCTGTTTTGTAGACCCTGAAAATTGTATTGAATCTGAGAGAATGTCTCTCTACATTTTACACTGACCAATGTAGTGAAATATTTAAAATATACTGGTATGTGAGAAAAGGAAATAAAATACCACAATAAAGAATAATTGCATATAAAAGTTACAAACTATAAAGGCTATGTTTATTTCCTTATTTTTTGCATTTTGACAAATTTTGCTCCTTATCAAGTTTAGTTATTAAAAAGTCATATAGAAAAAAAATTGTCCATTGTGGTCCTTTAATTCTGATAGAGAAGACATTCACTGCAAAAATGACAAGGGTAAGGCATACAATATTTTAACAGCACTATCCCTGCCAAGGAATAAAGGAAAGCTTTGATTGGTTCTGTGAGCTCCAAGCCATTTCAATGTGAAAGAAAGACTGCAGTCTGATTGGTCAGAGCAAGAAGCCAGTAAAGCAAGGAAGCTAAAGTGGACTTAATCTCAATTTCAAGAGGCTGTGGTGTCTTTGATGATTCAGAATGTAAGGGCTGAGTTGTCCAGTTGCAAATTGGAATTATTACTGGTTATTTTAAATTGGACTGCCTTTGATTGGTAATATTGCAGATTAACTAGATCTGTTTACATATTCTGCATCTAGTGTTACGTTACAAGGCACAGCATGGAGTTAATGATGTGGCTGTTAGATGGTATCTACAACATATACCTAAAGATTCAGTAAGCTTCACAGGGGCAGCTCAGGACAGTACATGCGCAGTTCATCTGAAGCTTAGTGAATCTACCCACTGTTTGTACAGCACCCCAAGGATTCAGAGTTCTCGTTATAGCTCGATGAGCTCCAGAAAACACTCATTTTCTGTATAACTGTAATATTTTCCATACATTATTTCAAGCAGAAGTAAGTTGCAGCTGTGATTGGATTAAAACACACAGTGGTTCGTTGGATTTGCTCACTGACACATGATCACGTCCTCGGAGATCCACAGCATAATGGGTTTTCACAAAGGTACAAACCAGAGCACAAAAGATTGTTTTTTTTCTGGAGGGTTGAGGTTGCTGCCACCTTAAGAGGAGGCGTATCTCTGACAGGAGAGGCTCTTCCAGTAGCCCTGCGCCCCCTCCCCCAGCCTGGCTTCCCCCTCTCTATGCATCTACATAGGAGTGTAGGGCAGGCAGAGCTGCAGCCGGATTAGTGACTGGGGAAGCACCCATATCTCACTAGTATATGTACCAGGGACAGGATAACACAGACAGAGAGGAGCTCTGAAGATCAGCGCAGAGGCTGCAGTCAGGGGCAGGACCGAGTCCCCCAACCTCCTGGAACTAATACCCACTGCTTGATGTCTTCCAGCCCTGGAGGTGGAGAGGACAGAAGGCTCTGGAGTAACCACCAAGGAGCCCCGGGCTGTACGGGTTCTGTTGGGGGAGGGGACATTGAAAGGACCAATTTGTAAGAACAATAAAAGGTTCCTCGGCATGGTGGAACAGAGCGAGAGGGGCTGGGTTAGATCCCCTCCACCCACCAACTTTCTGGACTGGCACTGAGCCCTAAGGAAGGATCACAAATGGATGCAGTGGAGTACTTGGGGCTGCATATTCTGGGGTATTTATAGGGTTGGGAAATGGGCACCATCTCCACGTGGTATGTAGCACCACCACAACATATGGATCATAGATACCAGGAGATAACCAATGCAGGTAGGTGTCCACCATACTGCACACTCCGCCCCCATAGTAACTAGATATTTCCATTAGTCTGCAAACTCCCAAAACACACCAAATATGAGCCCAACACTCCCCAATATGAGCACAACACTCCCCAATATGAGCACAACACATACACCGTACAAACTCCCAATATGAGCACAACACTCCCCAATATGAGCACAACACATACACAGTACAAACTCCCAATATGAGCCCAACACATACACAGTACAAACTCCCAATATGAGCACAACACATACACAGTACAAACTCCCAATATGAGCACAACACATACACAGTACAAACTCCCAATATGAGCACAACACATACACAGTACAAACTCCCAATATGAGCCCAACACATACACAGTACAAACTCCCAATATGAGCACAACACATACACAGTACAAACTCCCAATATGAGCCCAACACATACACAGTACAAACTCCCAATATGAGCCCAACACACACCAATATGAGCCCAACACTCCCCAATATGAGCCCAACACATACACAGTACAAACTCCCAATATGAGCCCAACACATACACAGTACAAACTCCCAATATGAGCCCAACACATACACAGTACAAACTCCCAATATGAGCACAACACATACACAGTACAAACTCCCAATATGAGCACAACACACACCAATATGAGCCCAACAC
The DNA here is from genome assembly GCA_027410445.1 of Discoglossus pictus. NCBI lineage: Eukaryota > Metazoa > Chordata > Amphibia > Anura > Alytidae > Discoglossus > Discoglossus pictus. Next base: position 254,358,448 of record CM050168.1, on the reverse strand, counting down.
TCCCCAATATGAGCACAACACATACACAGTACAAACTCCCAATATGAGCCCAACACATACACAGTACAAACTCCCAATATGAGCCCAACACACACCAATATGAGCACAACACATACACAGTACAAACTCCCAATATGAGCCCAACACACACCAATATGAGCCCAATACATACACAGTACAAACTCCCAATATGAGCCCAACACATACACAGTACAAACTCCCAATATGAGCCCAACACACACAAATGAGCACAACACATACACAGTACAAATTCTCAAGACACAAATATGAGCCCAACACCATACACCGCACAAACTCCCAACACTGTACACTACAACCATAGCTCACCAGTAGGATACCACGATTAGAAACGGCACACTGTATACGTAGCACACTACTGCCCCTCCCTCAGTATACACCAGGAGACAACCAACATACACACAAAACTCCCCCCACCATACACAACCAACTCACTGTATTCCCAACACATGACGTGTGAACAGACACCCATACATAGTCCTAATATATTAACAATACACTCCGCTTCCACTACCTAACATTACACAGAAATATACAACGTCGCACAATATACACAGCTATTTATAGATGTACAAATCTCATATTTCATGAAAAAGTCAACAATTTGGCAATATCGGTAATTTATTACATACAATCTGAATCTTTAATATTCCAACTAATCAAAATCAATCTCTCTCCCTATCGATATATATATATATATATATATATATATATATATATATATATATATATACTTTTTATTTAAGTATATTTGAATTCCAAAATTGTACTATCGTTCTAAGTTAAGCATTTGAATAACTTGCTTACTTTTAATCTAGGTATATTTGACATTACAAACTGAAAGAAAATGGATACACATTCACTATATTCATATACAATTTTCACACCAATCCTTTTTATTATATAGAAACACTAGAACAATTTTGACTGTGTGTAATATATATATATATATATATATATATATATATATATATATATATATATATATATATATATATATATATATATATATATATATATATAATTTTTTTTTTTTATTTTTTTTTATTTTATTTATTATAGGTTAGTTGGAATATTAATTTAAGTATTCTGCTCTATCTACCTATACCAATAAAATATAAAAACATATAGACATTTTTCCTGCACAAATTACAATCTACAGATCCTAATGAAAATTATTTTTAACATAAATAATTTAGTCTGGCTAAAATCATTTAAACATAAATTTTAAATATATAAATGTATTAATATATTTGTGCGATAGTTTAAAATAGATTTAAAGGCAACAAAATACAAAAAAATGTATCTGAATATAGTAATTATGTATCTATTTTCTTTCACTTTGCAATGTCAAAGATACCTGATTTTAAAATGTAAGCAAGATTGGAAAGTTATTAATATACTTAATTTACACCGGTAGTACAATTTTGTAATTCAAACTGTTCTATATTAAAATAAATATAATAAAAAATAGCTAGGAACAGTAAGAAAGCTCTAGTATTTTTTAAACAAACCACAGCCCCGAGATGATTTTATTTAATAATTTGTTCCCAGGTGTAGAGAGAATGTTTAATAAACAGAAGGATAATTAGCTTTTCTGTGTCCTGGGCCTGTTTGGGTCACTGCAAGTTGTGGGGCTTCAATCAGCCCTCGGTGTCTCAGCAATTTATCACCCACCGATCTCCTTTTGTCCAACAAACAACAACCTTCCCTCCATAGTACATAAACAGCTATACATTTTTCTTTCTCTTTTTTTAATGTATTTTTTGTATTTCTCATTTTCTACACTATTTATTTAAAATTGATATTTTTATCGAATTAAAAACAAAAATATCATTGATCACTTTTTATAAAAAATCTTACTAAAATTATATTTTAATCAAAATGATATAATTTATGGTTTTCTTTTTAAACAAACCCGTTATATAATTTTTACTGGAAATCTACAATAAAAAAATATTTTATAGTGATCTTTACAAATAACACAATAGTCACAATTCCGTCGTTTAGTTTACGGCTTTTCTTTTTTTTTTAAACCTAAAATAATAATCTTAAATTCGAGCAAATGTTTCCTTTTTATGGTAACAAAATATTATATTATTGAGGAATCTTAGTTTATCCCAGCTTGGATTTAATTCATGTAATTGTCAGTAATAAAGAGGGCATTAAAATAAACAACCGTTTTCTGTGTTTTTACATCAATTATAACAAAAAAAAAAAAAAAAAAAAAAATACAGCAAACATTAACTAAAATGGTGAATAATATAGAAAATAGACATATAACCGTGCAATTGTACGAGGAATAAAAAAGATTTTTATTTACACACATCCGTACCTATTATAAAGACACAAATACAGTGTATGATTTGTGAGTGTACACAAGGCCACATATGAGACACCATTGTACAGAGAGTGATTAAAATAAACACATCTAGAAGACAATTTATAGTTGCATAGTAATTGAGGTTGAACAATTACTTTTAGTCCATCAAATTCAACCTTTTTTTAGATTTTGTATTATGTGGATTAATTGTGAATTGATCTGAGAGGTAAAATTATATTTAGATATCAGTTTATATTATACACCTTTATATAATATAATAATGTGTGTGTGTGTGTATATATATATATATATATATATATATATATATATATATATATATATAATCCTCTTGATATATGAAGTTTGGGTTTCTAGTATAGTATTTTAATACATCATTTATATCTACAAATTTAAATGTACCCCTCTTTTGATCGTAAAACAAATATCCTATATACAGTATACAACACAAAGGTCTGCTACAAATTCAATACCTAAATATATACACATTTAACCAATATCGCTTAATTATAAGGGACATGTTTTGATATATAAATCCAGTTATACACTGAAATAATTTGCATTAATATTTTTGCTCTAATCAGATACAGCATTTACACCAGTCTTTTCA